>CM035592.1:65487715-65580653 GCA_020423425.1 Chrysopa pallens
CTTCGGAGCGCTGTAAAACCTTAGCTATTGACTTAATGAAAAAATGATGCGAATAAAAGTTGTTCCTCAAAAAACGATGTACAAAAATGGTCAGACATCATTTTTTCGTAAAATGATAAAAAAAAAGTTACATCGAAAAATATAAATTTTTTTCTCAAATTTCCGAAGATTTTCGCTTATAACTTTTTTATTTATAGTTCTACGACAAAAAGTTACTGAAGCAAAGTTGTAGAGAATTTAATTTGCAACGAAAAATGTAAACAAATTTTTTTTATAAAATAAATAGTTTAAGAGATATATCGTAAATACCATTTCAACCCCTATTTTCAAGATGGCGGCCATGGGACAAGGATGGCGACCCCACAAACTTGGTTTTAGTTTTACACTGACCCCCCCTGCACATCAAAAAAATAAAATTGCGTCCTCTAAAAAACGCAACCCAAAATGTAACTTTTCAATGGACTAAATGTGTGCAAATCGCATTGCTCAAGTATAAAAATTGTTTTTCAAACAAATAGGAACAGAAAAATGTAAAAAAAAAAAAAAAACAATCATGTAAACTTTAATGATAAATAAAGAAACTTTTAAATGTTAATGTCCAAGTATTACCGGAATCATTCTTGGTTCAGGAGGTCTATATACCTTTCATCAAGTGTATGTGTACCACAGAAAAAATTATCGGGTGAACGCGGTCCCGGGTGTACCCGAGCAAATACCAGGTAAATACCGGGTGCATATAATGTACCGGGTTTGTATGCTTGAAAATATAAATTAATATCATAATTTATTCTGATTTGCCTCTGCTTCATTATTAAGTTATATACAGTTGAGAATATTTTATTATATTTAGGAGATATTGATGTTAATTAGAAATAATTTATGTAACAAAACAATGTTTACCCGGGTCAGCTATTCAAAATAGAATTTATTTATCTCTTCTTTTCTATATTAGTGGTTCTGGACTTCCTTTTACTATTTTTCATCAAGTATATGAGAACCACAACACAATTTTTTTATAAAACACGAGTGTATATATAAATATTTTGTATCACGGGTATCCCACACAAAATAGTGGGTTACACATCAAATACCGGGCATCCCATAAGAAAAGGTTTTACTGAAATTCTACCCCTAATGGGATGAAAAGCAGAGGCAAAGTTTGTATGGGACAACGGAATTCCTTCGTCCAATCTGTTTCAAATTTTTCATGCAATCGATGTAATATCAATTGTCACCGCAACGTGCCCGGGTATGATTTCAAATATATATTAATATCAATATTTATTCTAATTTGCCTTAGCTTTCAGTATTAAGAGGGAAGTTGTTAAGAATATGTTATTATACTTAATAAATGTTGAAGTTAATTAGAAATAGGTGGCAAAACGACGTTTGCCGAACCAGCTAGTAGTATATAATGATATGTGTCTGTGCATAAATTTGCATAAGATGAAACAGTTCAACCCTATCTATTGTCAAGTTTTATTAGTATTATCTATGGTACGGCGTTTTACTTTTTAATCGCAAGTTTTATTTTGAACATATTAATTTTATTTTGTATACTAGCAAGGGGTAAAGGCTCAAAGCCAGGATAACAGTGGTAAAGCAAAACTATCGCCTAGAAAAGATTAACATTTTCAATTTAACCTCAATTAGTCGATTATTTTTTTAGCTTTGCAATGGTATTTATACAAACGTTTTATTGTATACATACAGACACATTCATTTCTAGAAACGTTTAAGAAAAAATTATAAAAATATTTTATAATATTAAATCATATAATCTCTACTACGCAATTCGACTAAAATATTTTTATACAGTTCGGTTTTTGAACCATTTGTTACAGGGAGTAAATACAATCGAGTATAAAATATGCATATAAACATTCTGAGGCCAAACGCACAACAAAAGAGCAGAACCACTTTAATGAATCTTAGTCAACTCAACTCAGTTTTATTAAACTGTTCATATTTTTCTCTTATCAAATTAGACAACAAATAAGCTATTAAGAAAAAAAATATTTTTTGAAATAAAATATGATTAAGGGGTAAAAATGCTATTAAAAAAGTTTATTTCTTGAATTTTTAATTTAAAATTAGGACCGTATTTAAGATCAAATGGTGGAAGCTAAATGAAATAAAGAAGAACGAAGCTATTCATCGTTACCAAATCATTTTTGTATTATCTTTATTATGTCTCAATAGTGTATTGGCATCCGATTTCTATCCCAAGTTCACCTCAATCGGCAAACAGGAATTCGATCAAATTTAATATTTAAGTGTTCATTACTACAAAATAAAAGCTTGAAATATTATTTTGCAAATACATGTGCAGTTATTTGATAATTATTATTTATTTTTTCCACTACTCAGTTATTCAGTAGATACAAAGTATTAATATTATATGTTATTATAATTAAGGCCTATAGAAGTATTGTAACATTATTTATTAATGAATGTTGCGTTTTTTACTTAATAGATGTACCTATAATTTTTTATCTTGCCCTTCTAAATTTTGTAGAGTATACCACATACACATAGCAGACTATTCGTCAGATGACAATTTGGAAACTATGAACTAGAATATAGTCTTTTATCCGCATATGTAACAAAAATGACTATATATGACTATATATATATATAAATGACTATATATATCCATAAATTAAAAACAATGCTCTTAGTTGCCTAAAACAAAAATTACTATCAATGTCTAAAAAAATTTTTGCTATTTTGGTGTGCGTTGGTCCTAAATGTGTGTGTTTATTAGCGACGCACAACATCTTATGATTTTAACTTTTTATGGTAGAAGTGTTTTTGAATGCAATAACTCTTTTTGTTCGAGAGAATACATTCAAAGTGCTTTCAACATGAAATGTCAAAAATAATATGTTGTAGCTGTTACACATAACATACTGATACTGTTTATAAGTAATTATTGCTTATTTTAAATAGGAATATCTGGATGACCGAGATTTTTTTTGCTCGGTATTTTTTTTTTTTTTATAAATTGTGTTTTTTGGAAATTATATTACGTCGAGGCGGAAGACGAGTCCAGCACGCTAACACTTAGCAACTCCAATGACTTTAATATTAAACAAATATATCATTACATTATAAAAAATTATACAATTATAATAACAAAATCTTATTTGAAAAATATAATTCACTTTATTGTGTTGTTTTGTTGGATTGGGTTGGGTTTAAAATTAATAAAATTAAAAAAAAATTAATTTTACTCGTCGGTCGAGCCGGGATTCGAACGCGGCAACTCTGTATAAGAGCCACGCACGCTACCACTTAGCCACTCCAATATCTATATTTCTATAAATATTAAACAAATATATCATTACATTATAAAAAATTATCGATAAAACACAAATAAAATGACATTTTCTAAAAATGATTCCTAGCTAGATCGATTTATCGTCCCCGAAACCCCCTATATACTGAATTTCATGAAAATCGTTGTAGCCGATTCCGAGATTCCAATTATATATATATAAATATATATATTTATATATATACAAGAATTGCTCATTTAAAGATATAAGATATTTTAACATTCACTACTTCAAAAGAAACAAAAAACGAACTGTATATCACTTTAAAAAAATCAATTAGGTATTATTAATATTATTTTTTTACGTATTTAGCAGTTTTCGAAGTATATATGTGAGTTAGAATAGTTATGCGAAAAGCTTATACCAGAAAAAAATTGTCAATTATTAATCAGAATAATGAAATTATAGTACCTACTTTAATACGAAATGATTTCATATCATACTGTTGAGTATGATATTTCATATAATACTCAACAGTTTACTGTATACTCAACGGTTTACAGTGTACTGAAAATGGTTAAATTCAACGAATTTTAATAAAAGAACGTTCATATTCATAAACGTTAATTTTTTAATATATTAATACTATGAATTTTTATATAATGATCAACATGCGATCAACATATCATCATACACATGAAAATAATGAATTTAAAATGTTATTTTTGTCTTATATCCTCAGATAATACTGACGTAATAATACATTACCTAGTAATAGTTACTGACAGGTATTCCCGAATAAAATGATACATGTCTGAATTATAACCATGCATTTATAATTGGTTGTATACTCAGCTGATTATCAATTTGAAGGAATTTATAATTATTAAAATTTATAAAATATATGAAAATTTATAATATATTGAAAAGTTAGTTATATATACTAATATGAAATATAATCATACATGTGTTAATTAGCTCAATTTTAACTTGAATTGTAGCGAATCTAAACAGTTTATGAGAAATTGATTCAAACAAAAGTTGTTTTTTAATTTAAACTTTATTATATCACTTTTAATTTAATATTAGCTCACATTGGAATTAAAACTCAGATTTTAGGTCTAGATTATGCCATCAATGATTGAAAATAATAGATGGGCAGATAGACGAAAATGGACTAGTTGAGTGATGCTATGAAAATCGTTAATCAAGCGTTGTTATATTTTCTAGGGTTAAAACCTCAAGACTAACTTAAGAATGAATGACATATGAAAAATAACCTGAGCTGAATCCTGTTTACGAAGAATACTATTTGAAACCAAATCTATAAGATGAACTAGACGACAATATTTTAATTTTCATTAGATGATTTATCAAGCTACGCTTGCAAAATTGTAATTCATTTCACTTCTTGACAGACAAATTTTACTATAAAATTTGAATAAAGAGAAATATTTTATGTACATAACCTTAAACAGGCTTGTCTGCTGTTAATACTTTCCGCTTTCTCTCGAGGGATAGATTAAATTAAGAGGAAAACATTTTTAAAATAAAATATACATTTTAAATATCACTTTTCATTAATTTTTAGGTAAAGAAAAAACCATAGTACTTCAAAGTAGATCTCTTACTCTTTGTAGTGCGTACAAAACTACAAGAAGTAGGCCACGTTTCATTAAAAAATGTTTTTGACCTTCCTGTGTACCAACTTCTCAATAAATCATTGTAATCGTCATCTAAAGACAATCCTTACAAATAATCTACCAATTATGGATATGAAAATCTAACGCGTAGGGTAAATGCATTCAATGCACATTCCACATGAAATGTCAAAAATACTATGTTGTAGCTGTTGCACATAACATACTGATGCTGTTTGTAAATAATTATTGTTTATTTTAAATGGGATTTTAGATAGGACAGAATATTGATTTTATCATTCAAAAGATACAAAAGAAAAACGATATGTATGTCACTTTAAAAAATTCAATTAGGTATTATTATTATTATTATTATTTTACGCATTTAGCAGTTTGCGACGTATGTATGTGAGTTAGAATTGTTATGTGATAAGCTAATACCAGAAAAAAATTATCAATTATTAATCATATAATGAAATTATATTACTACTGCAATATGAAATGATTTTATATCATACCGTTGAGTGTGATATTAATATTATTAAAATTACTCCTATGTACCAACTTCTCAATTAATTATTTTAATCGTCAGATTTAGACAATCCCTACAAATAATTGACCGATTGTGGATATGAAAATCTAACGCGTTCAAGTAATTCAAATTAGCTTGTACTCGCTCTGTAATTAGTTTGTAATTAGTCTGTAATTAGTTTGTACTCGCTCTCCTCACCGCTGTACATTGGATGATCATTTTTCTTTCGATCGTAATCTTTAAAATCGAATACATTCCATGATTTACGCTAGTAAATCGCTACTTAGCATCATTGGCTCCACTACTATAAACTCAAAGAGATTTTTGTGTAAGAGGTTTTTGTAATTTCCTTGCTGCACTCATTACATATATACATTTATTTGAATATATTATATTACATATATGATGCTTGATAATTTACATTAGTCCGGATGATAAGCAACATTAGATTATCACGTAATGATCATCTATGTATCAGATATCGAATATAGCTATGCCTTATATTAGACTTACTTGTTTAATTTTAAACCATTTTGATTTTATATCAGAATCTTATTGTTTTTTTATCGTCAAAATTTAATAATACAAAATAAATGAGTAGAATATTTTGTCTTTCGAGAAGTTAGACGAAAGAAAGAGTTAGTAGAACTAACCTTGATTTAAATTAACCTAAAATTAAAATTTTATATAGTAAATTTCTCAAAATCTTAACGATATCTTTTAGTAATAACTCGTAATATGGTCGGATAAAATCTTTTATTTTATGTTTTATTTTTACTTAAACATAATAATGAAAGTCAGAGAGTAATTCTTATAATAGCTACATAAACTTTTTTCACAACTTTGGCCCAGTAATTTCCATCAACGGAGACGCATACACAAACAAGCAATGCATAGAATGCAACGTATATAGAACTGATACCAATTTGTTTGAAAAGTTTGTATCATCAACACCAATATGAAATTGGTTCTTGTATTAGATTATGGAATAATTTGCAATTATTTCACAATACAAACGACTTCCAAAATACAAATATTAATGTTTGTGTACGTAGATCACTAAATACACTGACCAAATGTCACATACGCAAATGAAGAACCAATGTCTAAAATTAAAGAAACGATTGATATTGACAAATAGAACAGAAAACGGAACTGTTGGAGAATACACTAGCAAACATAATACGAACTAAATGAAATTTGCATTTGAATGGATGCCAATTGAACACGTAGAAGGTCGAGGCATGTAATGATGCAGTGTTCGGTGGGTCTCATTTTCTCTGCAATACTTCAGTAAATAGCAAGAGGCCTTAGGTTAACAGTAAGTTGGATTTGTGTTTTAAAGCCTTCATAGTGCCTACTCGAGCAACATTTACTCTATTCACTGTCACTGGTTCAACAAGGTATTTTTCTCCCCCACATAGTAATAAAATTTTTATAAATAATGAATCATTTAGTTTTATCTACCTCAATAATACCAAGAAGCATCGCTGAATAATGAATTGGAAGGTGGCTATGAGACGGCTAAGTGCCGGTCTATATTGTTTACTTAATAAGAAGTAATAATAATATTTATTAAACAGCACAGTAGACTTTGTCTATACTTTGTTTAATAAAATCTTCTTGTTATCATTGTTGTTGTTATTGTTTGAATATGTATATATATACATGTATATATTTCAGTTTGTTTGTTTGGTGTTTGGTTTATTTAATTTTGTGTAGGTTTATATTTTGATAAAGTTTTCCACATTAACTTCCTATAACAACATCATACAACATTGTGGAAATATTATAACATTCATTTGTTTATAACATGTGACAATTCATAATTCTGCTCAATAAGACTGCATATAGTTAATAAAATACTTTATGGATAACTTGGAGTCGTAATTTAAGTCTTCATGTCTAGATTTTAGTGTAAACGTGATGCCGGATTTTTCCACTTCATCACTAATTTAGTATCAAACGTATAGTTATTTTTCTTACCATTAATTTAATTTTAAATTCTTTCAATGAACCGAGTCAAAAAAAACAATGTCGAGTCGAAAACAAAAATAATTTCTCTTTTTCCTGAAGAACGTAAAAATTGAACATCCCAATAATTAAATTTTTAGACTCGATATACATAATATATCAGAGTATATTTAATTTAGTCTACAGTTAGTAATACTACATAATATTGACCGCATAAACAAAATTTTGGTATAGGTGTTAATAGAGAAACCTATAATAAATCTATTTCCAGTTGTCCGTCCGTCCGTCCGTCATCACGATAACTTAAAAAATCGAGATCGCCAGCTGAAATTTTAGTGACGTATTAACTAATCATGAAAAGTGACTTTAACTTTGTGAATGAGCGAACTCGGCCCTTTGATCCAATAGAACCTTGACCCAAATTATTAATTATGAAAGATAGAAGAAAAGTTCAAATACAAAAAACAAAATTATTTTTTAAACATACTTTAACTACATAACTTTTGTTTGAAACAGTGTTCCGTAAAATGTTTGAGCTCTTGACTATTTTAGGTCAAATTTGGCTAATAAACACATACAGGTAATAACAATTCATATTATTATTAAACATGTATATCTGTATAGACTGGATATTTATAGTATTTTATAAATACCAATTTAAAATAGTTTAAACAATGATCAACTCTGACAGTTGTTATCGTCACTTGTTAATTTAAATTTTTGATATTGTACTATACGGTCTCTTACTTGGCGGCTGTGATATAGCGAACATCCCAAATTTTAATTTTAATGGATCAATAAACCTAGTTTTAAACCATAAATGAAAGATGTAAAATTTTATGACAAAAGTAGTCGTTCTTGGAAAAATTATTTTTTCTGTGTAGAAAGCTAAAAAAATGAATGACTATGATATTTTTTGACATGCTGTAAAATACGTTACACTTAATGTTTAGATCTGTAGCAATGCTTTTAAATAAGAGAGGTATATCTTTGAAGATACCTCTCTTTTAGCCAAGTTTTGATGCTTTCAACTTAAATGGTCTTTGACTTTTAAATTGTGTTGAAATGGAATTAAATAGAATAATATTATTATTATACATACTATAATATTATAATGTATATTTTGTATAATATATTATGCTTCATAAAAATATTAAAACATACTGTGCACACACACCACGTGAATATGTGTTTCTTTATACTTTTATACATGTAGAGAAGTCAAAGTATCCTTCTTTCTTTTTTGTTCTCATTTGCATGAAATGGTGTAATTTGTATATAGAAACAAATTAACTATAACTTATTTATGAGATGTTTAACATATTAATACATACAAATTTGCTTAAATATTTCATCAGTTTATATAAACTAAATCCAGTGCTTTTGGGATAAAAAGTGTAAATAAATACTGGTGAGAATTTTTCTACATAACTTGTATTATATTATAACAAATATGTATTATATTATAACAAAAAGTTGGTTTCCAGTTTTATTCAAAGTCATAGTCCCAGAAAATTTTTTGAAAATGTCAGTCTTTCTCTAGATTGCGTAATATTTTAAAAAATTCACAGAATGGTCCGTAAATGCTTAGAATGGTCCATAAATGCTTAGAATTTTGCTAAATAGTTATCAAAGAGTTATCCAGCAAGTTTTTATGTTTTAACAAAATTACTTTATATTCATTTATAAAATAACTTTTGTCTAGGTTTTATGTATTTTAAAATACCTAAATATAATTTCAAAACCTGATTTGTATGTATATATGAGTATATACTGAGTGTAAAGCAAATATCGGAGCTCTAGCATAATGTGATCAATAGTAATTTAAGATAAAAAAATAAAATGGCAAATATCGACAATAAAATTACGATAATAATAATAATAATATTTAATAATGTAGAAAACAATAATAATACTAATAATAATACTTATAAATAATACATAGAATAAAGAAGTGAACTGAACGTGAACTACTTAAGTGAAAGCGGAACATATCGAAGATCAGTTAATTGTTATCCAAATATCTGAAAAAAAGCTGAATATCAAAAAGTCAGGTATGATTTGTAAATTACAGTGCTGAAAAGGTTTTTATTTTTTAAACCAATACTCAAAAATAAGGAATTTAAAAAAAAAAATAAAAATTTAATACAAAATTTAAAAGAGTTATAACAGACATTTTTTCCTATTCCGTATCTAAAAATTCTGGATTATAAAGTGTTAAAATAATTCGCAATAGTCATTCTTTACTTGTTTATTTAAGTGGTGTTTTCCGGTAAAATTTTATTCGTTTGTCTAAATTTTGTTGCCCCAATATTTTCTCAAAAATTCTTGACGGTGGAGGGATAAATTCCTGTTGAAATTCTAAAAACTTATTAATATACTTACCGAAGCCTAATATTATTTATGTAATAAAAAATATTTTTAATTCTAAAATCGTTTTTAATTTTATTCCTATATTTTCACAATTGTTACTCTGTTAATTATATGTAGAAAATTATCTAGATAATAAAATGCAATAACTATCAAAATTATACCACGAAATGTATAAATACAAAGTGAGTTCCTTTTTAGCTTTTTTCATTTATGTCATCCACATACTAGGGAAATAAAAAATTCTTTACACTAAATAAATAATTTAGTACCTTTTATTTTGTTAATTTGAAATTGAGGATCATATTGTACCCCTTCATATTCGTTTGGAGTTAGATTACCTGGTTATTAGTTAACTTAGAAGTATATTTCTTTTTAATTTTCGAATACTATCATGTATCAAATACTATCATGTAATCGTAAATTGATAATGAAAAGTATGAAAACCAATAAAAAATGATTATAGCTCCACTAAAAAAAAGATTTTGATATATATATATATATATATATATATATATATATATATATATATATATATATATATATATATATATATATATATATATATATATATATAAATTATCTGAGGTAAGTGCATACATATGCTCCCCTTTACTTCTTTACCCGCTACTTCTTTATCCTTCTAATTTTATTGTGAATGTCACTGCTTCATGGAGTTTGCGGATACTAATAACCAGATATTCTTTATACCAATTTACTCCCACACTTCATTATTAGATATAAAACCTGATCATTTTATTTTGAAATTTTCCTCTAACAGCATAGTTCATATATTCTAATCGATTTCAATAGATTTTAATTTATATTCCAACTTTCACATCCGTCACTCAGTACTTACCTAACACTTTGTTGTTTTGTATTAATATATATGTTCTGTTTTGTATTAAAATATATGTTCTTGTTGATTTATATTTTGATAAATTTCTTAACGCACCAAGTTAGGTATGACTATTTAATGTTTTAACAATGTCGGAGTTAGTTCTAATATTAATGGTTTTTTTAATTTTTATATTAATGAAACAATTTATTTTTTGATATTTTCACAGTAAATTTATTAGGATTTATGGTTATATCTAAGAAACTTAATTTCTAAATGTCATACGCTTTTAGTGTATAAATTAAACAGCAATGATGATAATATGCTATCTTAAAACACGCCATATTTTATTTGCATGTTATTAATGCTCCTATTACCTATCTGCGTTTTTGCTTTTATATTATATTTGGATCATTACCTATCATTGATGTTCCGATTTTATTACGTATAAAATATCGCGTTACGTCTCGTCATCATAAATATCTTTGTAATACATAAAATATTGACAGCCTAATAGTTTGGCTTCAATGTGTCTTTCTAGAATTATTACTTGTTCCGATGCTGTTTTTGAAATCCTTGTGGTAATTTCTGATATAAGATTTGCTACTGATTAGATTCTCTCTTATATAATTAAGATGCCTACATCATATATATTCAACAATTCTTCCATCAGTTCTAGGTGCTTTAAGTTTTTTGAAATTAAATATGACGTGCTTCACCTCTTCCTTATAAATTATGTCCAAAAACTACGTTATAAACGAAATACAATATTAAATACATAGACATACATTGATGTATATAAACAACGTATGAAAGCTCATCGCCCCCACTATAAAAAGTAACAGTAATATGTTAATGAATACATTAGTATAAAATATTTTTATGTATGTATCACAATTTTAATAATTTACTTTGGAATATTCAATATTGTTTTCCTTATCTAAACACGAAAGAGCTATGATGTCAAATACTTTTAGTATTAAAAACAAAATCCCAAATTTTGTATCAAAATAAGGCTTAGTAATGTTTTGTTATGAAATATGATGACTTATAATTATTTCATTGTTTACTTTTTCTAATCTTAAAATAGAATGATAACTTAACTTTTGTATTTGTCCACAGTTTGTTTTTGAAAGAATTTAAAAGAACGAACGCACATTGAAATAAAATTAAATTTTTATTCAATTTCTTGTAAAAATTGAGGTATAGTTGAGATTGTAAATGGATTTGAAATAAGTATTACTAAAATTTGGTACATTTATTAAGACACATGAAGATGAGTCTTCTATTTTAATTTTTGTTTCATTAATCAAAACTAAATGAAATCGAATGAAATATTGGTCCCTACTTTGTGTAGGCAAGGAAATCTTGGATCTCCTCGCAATAAACCAGAATGCAAGTGACATTTGTGGTTTAACTTTTAGAAGTCATTAAATTAAAAATAGAAGACTTATTATAGATTACTATCAACAAAAATCATTATAGCAATAAATATATTTTTCAAAACAGTCTCTATTTTATTGATATTTATAGTTTTTTGAAAAACACCTTAGCATATATTAAAATTTTTATTTATTTGCAAAGTTTCTTGGTGTTGTTCCTATCTGACTCGCCTATTACATGTTGTTTTTGTAAATTTTTCATAATTCTTTCAAAAGAGTACATTGAGCTAAAGTTTTGTTCTTTTTTCCTGCTATATATACCTTTTATAAAATTATTTTAATATGGTTATGTTGCTAGAGCTAATGTTGGTTGTACTGGGAATTACATAAAATATAAAAGTTAACTAATATATCATACAAAAATGTATATTAATATAATAGCACAAAATGATATAATAAGGATATACAGGTGGTATCAAAATTTCCTTCATACTTGCTCTTTAAACATATTTTTCATTTTTTGGGCTATATTACTTATACAAGATTATCTACGTTTGCAATTTTAATTTTGTTTCATGAATTATCGAAAATGAAAAATTTTAAATTATTGAAGAATCTTCATATTGTCTTTAACAACAAAAATAGTTTTGGTTAAAATTAAAGATTTATCGTTTTTTTGTACACACTTTAAACAATGTACATCCAGAATATCGTTGGAAATAATTTGTTCAGATAATAAAACAATATTTTCATTTTTCCAGTTATAATGTAAGCACTTTAAGGGGGTCTTCTGGTCTAGAGACATGAATTTTAGGTAATTTTTGAAGTGCTGTAAAAAAAAAAACAAGCAATATTTTCTTCAATTTTTTTCATCAATTTTTTTATACATTATTTATTCACATTAGAAGCATAAAAAAAAAAAAAAAATAAATAAAAAAAAAAAGTAAAAAAAATTCCAAATTCCGTTAGTTATTAGCTGATGGAGTGGGGCGTCTCAAAAATTTGGTGCGTGACCATACCCACGATTTTAACTCTCCTAGCAATCTGAAATCAAAAAATAAAAAAGATTATCAATCTACAATAATGTCGCAATGTCTGGAACTACGGAAAAGTTACAAAAATTTTTTACAAAATGGCGACTGCCTAATGAAAAAAAAAATTTTGTACCACTTTTTTGAACATTATTCGATTTGTTAAAAATAGTAAAAATAAAATTTGAGGATGGCCGTAGTTCCGGACGTAGACAAGTTCCTAAAGAAGACTCTCTTAAAATTTCAAGTAAATCGGTTCGACAGAACCTGAGAAATCGTGGGTATCAGATTCAAAAAGACAGTTCTGAGAAAAACGCGTTTAAAGTAAAATTGTTGCAGTCTAAGCCATAAAATTATATTTTTAACTTACATTTATTCAATCTGCAATTCCTGCTTCATACATCGGACCTTCCTCGACTTCGAAAAAACTATTTTCGGCGTTTCTGTTTTCTATTCGAGCAGTTCTGGCCTCCTTTGATGCGCTGGATGCTCGTATCTCGGAGCGGTCAATCCGGGCGTTGTTTCGTCAGATAGCAAATGCATGCGCTTCTGGACCAATTTTCACTCCCATAATCGTCATTATCTTCAATATCGGTATAAAGCCTTCATTAAAAATACATACAGCAATAAATGTTGCAATTTCAATGATCTGAGACCCGGCATGGATATGCTTTGGAGCGAAAGTCCATATCAGCAAGTTTAGAGACTCATTATTATTTTGAGTTTCTGAACCCAAACATCGAGTCAATAACTCTTCTGATGATAAACTCTCGTAAATTGGCTTTATAATTTTCAAAACTTTATTACACAGAGGAGGATTTTCGTGGTCAAACTCGTCTAATGTTCCTTCAGATGCAGCTTTTTGCCACTTACACCAACTCTCCGCACCAGGTGGGCAATACATATGTTGTGGGTTTTCATTTGTAGAACTATTATGGTAGTACGTTGCCCAAATTGCATTTCTCATGTTTTCAACAGAATCAGGATGCCGGCGAATCGCTAAGCCATAGTATAAAGACAATTTATTGATGACTTTATCAGTTAATTTGCCTTCACCTTTTCCACCAACCTCTTTATTATCTTTTTTCGCTTTTCGTAGCCTCGCACCCATTCTTTTCTGGACGTGTCCTACGCACTCTTTTTTTTTGGACAAGTGGGTCACCATCGTAAGGATCTATATCAAGTATACCCTTGAACGTCTTAGTGTCACCATATCCAATATACTTTACGTATTTTACGCCGTGTTTTTCCTTCGATCTACAGAACATTTCGACGATAGCATCAACTTCCATTTTGCCCGCACTTCCTTTATGGTTTATTGTACAGGATTCTTCATGATCTTCATACCAATCGTTGTATGCAGAAATATCGGAATTTTTCTTATTTTTCCAAAAATAGCAGTTATTTCACTTATTTCTCCGAAAATAATTTGAATTTGGGAAAATCTTCTCGTAGACATATTCTTAAATAGTTAAACTATGAAAATATGGAGAAAAAAAAATCGTTTTTTTTTATTTCTAGACCAGAAGACGGCCTTAATTATTACAAGCTTTTATTAAATTTCTGTTGTTCGAGTGTTTGTGGTTATAATAAAATATTTAAAATTTTTAAGTTAAATTTGACTAACTTCTTGGATAGGAGTAAATATAATATTGAATCGTTATATATTACAAAAATAAGATGGTAGCGTTTCAAAACTGTATTTTATCACTTCCATGCGTTTCCACCATATTCTGATTAATACTTTTATTTAGTTGTATTTCGCATTCAATATATTATTAATATTCTTATTAAATCTCTTTTACCTTTTAATAACATAGGAACTTTTATTTTAAAAATATTTTGTATTAATTAATGAACTCCAAAAAATAGTGCAAATAAGCATCCAAAAATACTTTTAATTCAGTTTTCTCAAGAAAAAACAATTCTGCTTAAGAAGCGTCTCGTTAATTATGCAAAAAAGAAAAGTTAAAGTAGTTTCACAAGTTTCAAAACTGAAGAAGTGTAATCCAAAACCACTCTAAAATAAAACTAAAACACAGTTGAAAATTGGTAATAATGGTTTGTTTTTAATAACAAAACTTCAAAACGGCTGGAGTGATTTAGCTTTTTTTTCTTAAATTTTCGTAATATTTGCAGATAATATAGAAAAATTGAATTAATATCCCGATAAATTCGAAAACCTGAAGTGGTTTTTCTAAACATTT
Source organism: Chrysopa pallens (assembly GCA_020423425.1). Lineage (NCBI taxonomy): Eukaryota > Metazoa > Arthropoda > Insecta > Neuroptera > Chrysopidae > Chrysopa > Chrysopa pallens. Next base: position 65,502,971 of record CM035592.1, read on the forward strand.
TGAATGAACTGAAAATCGAAAAAAGGTTTTAGAAAAAAATTAAAATTACTTTTAGAAAACAATTATAAAGAAGTCTGAAAATGCAGATTTTTGGAGTTTGAATTGATGTTATTTTATATTAACCGAAAAAACAAGGTTCTCAAGTCGACACGTATATTTTTTTAAATATATGATCACGCATAACTTTTTACTGAGTAATCCGATTATTATCATCCTTAAGGTATTGGAATGGATTTACTCCGAACTTGGTCCCAAATAAATTTGGAAGACCCTTAGAGTAGGACGACATGGGTATAAGGGTATACCTCAAAACTGGTCCGACATATGTTTGTGAAAAAAATTCCCTTCCTATGGTGAATAGGGCAGAATTATTTTTCAATTGCAAATTTTAATGCTGAGTTGTGTTAATCAAAAATTAATCATGTATCTGTAAATAATAGACTATAGCCACAAATTATAAAATTAAAACTTTAAAATAAAAAAATCAAACCGCTGAAAAATAATAAACCGTTTTTATTTAACTTGAATAACTATGTTCATAAGGTAATATAATTATACCCAAGTATATATTTTAGTAATTATTTTGAGTTTTTAATTTACCTTTATGATTCGGCACCAAACAAGCAAATTAATTAATTGATTAAAAATTACATAGACTTATCAGTTAAAAATTACATAGACTTAGTTAAAGAACTCAGTTATTAAGGTAAATTACAAATTAAAATGATTACAAAGATGAATACTTAGGTATACTTACATTAGTTTAAGAATTTAGTTATTTATGTTAAATAAAAATGGATTATTATTTTTTGCTTTTCAGTTTTTTCAGCGTTTTGCTTTTTTTGTTAAAAAGTTTTTTTTTTACAAGTGTATTAATAAGTATTTGAGACGTTGTCACTTATTGGGTTTCACCTAAAAATAAAAAAAAAAGAATTAAAAATTAATAAAAATTATTGATATCTAATTGATTTAGTTAGTAAAATGTTGATAACACTTTTTTATTATTTGGCTTAAAATGAAATATGTTAAAAAAATCATTGACTTACGTTTAAAAATTGTGTTTGTGTTGTTCTAACAACAGTTCATACCTTGGCGATTAAATAATTAAATTAATTCGAAAATACGAAAGGAGTTACATTTCCCTTTAGTATCAAAAATCGTTTCACAAAAACACCACTTAGAGCTGAAATGTAAACAAATTAAAAAATATAGATTGCAACATATGCAATTAAAGAAATCGATTGGTATATGAAAATTTTCTTCGAATCGGACCACGAGCTGTTTTTTTAACCTCGTTTTTTTACATACACGGTTTTTCAGGTACCAAGTGAATAATTAATAATAAAATGGTGAAGGATTCAACACATTGTAAATTAATTGGCGCTTGGTTAAAATTTGACTTTTCACGTGGAAGGCAACTGCCCAGCATTCGATATTTCCGAAGCGATCATCTGGTTTCTGAAAGTCATTTTGGTTGATACACAAGCACAGTCTACAGATGATTACGCAATATTTATTAAAAACTTAGTTTAACCGTTAGACAATTGTGTTAAAGAAATTATAGGTTAAGTTTAGATTAGTGAATTTTATTTCAGACAAGGAATAATTTTATTAAGTTTAGAGTAAGTTTAGAGTAGAAAATTAAATTTTAGAGTATTTAATTCAAAACAATTTTAAATAAGCTTACCTCAGGGTATGCATGAATTTGGACGCTTACCTTTTTTTTTCTTCATAGACAGCATTCACGTAACACGTTGTTTTTTAAAAAAAAAAAAAAAAAAAAAAAAAACTCAATTTTATGTGTATATCACATAAACTTTAGTAAATACTTGTTGTAGAAAACATATTTGTATTTTTTTATGTAATGAATTCTTTTGAAATTTTTAAATATTGACTGTTGTTGCTAACTTAACATAATTCATCAAAATTCTCCAGCTCCCACACTAAGTGAATCGTTTTATATTGTAAGATAGCTTTACGAATGTTATCCAAACGAGTGGGCTAAAAGTATTTGGGAAAGTGACGCAGGGTTCTATATATAGTGCACTAATGGCAAAATTTATGCATTACACATTTTTCTTTTTACGAACGTTTAATTTTCCCTGTGAAGCAGGCGGTTAACAACTAGTGTACTTATATAAAAGTTTTCTACATAAAACGATAACAAGATAATGGCACAAAAGACAATTGAGGTAGAAATATATACTAAAAACTCACACTAGGAAAATAATGTTCTATATTAGACATTGAAACCTACTATAGACTGCAAGCAAAACCAAACAAGAAGTAACACAAACATATTTTATATACATATTATATAGGGTAGAAGTAGTATACTAATGTAGATACTACAACGCTGTCTTGCTATAGTAGTCATGTTCGTTCTACCTACGATAGATACTATGATTATATTATATAGTACGTTATAGAAAGCCCGTTAAAAATAAATTCGGTAAACGTATAAGTCAAGGGTTTCTTTTAAATTTTAAAATACCAACTGACAATTTGTTAACAATAAATATACACTTAAGTTAAATTTACAAATTTTAAAACCCCCAACAAAAATATACAATGCTCCATTTTTTGGTGGTGGCCTTCTTAGATTTGAATTGTATAGTATTCAACTAGTCAAGCCCTTTCATTTCATACCCATATTGAGGAAGTTATGGAAATATATGTAAACCACTATTTTGTGGCGGCCATCTTGGACCGATTTTTATAAAGCATAGCTAAGAATTTTAAACTATCGTCCTTTCAAACAAACAAAAAATCAAAATCGGTTCATCCATTCGAGAGCTAGATGTCACCGACAGACACACACACACACACACACACACACACACACACACACACACACACACACACACACACACACACACACACACACACACACACACACACACACACACACACACACACACACACACACACACACACACACACACACACACACACACACACACACACACACACACACACACACACACACACACACACACACACACACACACACACACACACACACACACACACACACACACACACACACACACACACACACACACACACACACACACACACACACACACACACACACACACACACACACACACACACACACACACACACACACACACACACACACACACACACACACACACACACACACACACACACACACACATACATACACGTCAAACTTCGGGGGTTAAAAAGATGGATAAACAAAAATGAACGGAATTAATTAAACGCATAAAAATAATTTGAGAGAATAAAGCTAATATACATTATATCAACTATGGAAGAATTTCAAGAATTTATTATTGCCCTGAGGTCTTACTCAATTTGAGGGGAAATGCAGATTGCTGAGGTGTTTCGTTAAATCACTTCTATTTTTAAACTATCGTAAATAATATGATAGGCGTTTACAAGCGTTAATTAATTAAATACATGTGAAGCTAATATGTAACAATGATTTTCTATGTAACATTCCATATTGATTAACCAAATCTTAGCTCGTCGAGTCTCTTTATTAACAGATAATATCAAATACACCGCACATAGTATAAACAATAAACTTCTATAAAGCATAACATAATATTGTTGATAACACAATTTAATAGCTACCTAATAACGCCACAATCTGTTTTACTTGAATATTATATAATATATAAAACTATTATATAAGGGGTAATCGATGAATTATCACCAATAAATCATACAATGTTATAAATATCATAATAATATATAATGTAATGTATATACTTTATATATTCTATGTAATAGAAATTTGTGTAACGAGTGAATTTGTTTGTTTAATTTCGTATTTTTTATTTTTATTGAATTTATTTATTCATTATTATAATTCTTTCTTGATTTATTGATTTGGTTTTATTTGTTATTTGATTTATTCAATGTTTCAATATGTATTTTTTATTTGTAAAAAAATTTAACTAATATCACTATGTAATTAAATATTATAGAGGAAATGGCTTATTCTGGAATATTCGATTTTGATTTCTAACAGATCCATTTTTCTGATAACAATTAGGTATATAATTTAAGCCTTTGATACATTTTTCAAAAAATATATCGTTTTTCAAGACATTTTAATAAACCTTGATATATGAAACAATATGGGGCTAGCTACACCATTTAAAACTCAACCATGCCTGGAACAATCTTCTGTTTTATATTATATTATTTTAGTCATTGATTTAAAAAAAAAAAATTATCGCTTCCACGAAATTTTCAGAAACCTACATTTATATTATATAACAAAGTCGAACTAGCTACACTATTTAAAACTGAATAACGCGTGGGCCGATTTTTATGATCCTTGATTTGTTTCCGTTCACCATTTTTAACAATATTTTAATATCTGGTTGTTTCTTGCCCGTTTCGTGATTTTGTAAATTATTATTTGTAATTTTGTACTAACCTTTTAAGGCCTTCCATTTGTCTAAAAAACAAAGCGAGCACTGATGCCAAACTTGGTAGTAAATGCTGAAGTCTAAAAATAAACTACCTTTTTACATTGCACGCAAGGCTAGCTTTTTGGACAGAGTTTTGTATTCTTTAACTACAAACATTTTCAAGGAAAAAAATCAATGTTTTCGTTTACGTCTCAAACGAAGGGGAAACAATTGTCGTAATTAAATTATAATTTCAAAAATAAAATATGTTCAGTGGAATATTGTAAATTAATTAATAAAATATTTATCTTACACAATTTAGTGAATATATTGTATTGTTTAACATTGAGTTCCACAAAGCAAACTTTAACACAGTTAATTTAAAAAAAGTTAAGTTTAAATTTTAAAGAATTTTTTTAATTATTGCTATGAACGTCATCTAATAGGATTTTCTTCTACTGATAACTGCAGCCCAAAAATATATCAAAACTCAAAGCATAAGTTTCTTCTCTTTTCTTAAAAATTATAATAATTACATATCTTTCACCCCTTTAGAAATTAAGCATATAAAAGTTTCCAAGTTGCCCAGAACCTATTTATACTCCTCATTTGAGCCTTTATATTTACAAAATCCTTGAAAATGGAATAGAGATTAATAAACCTGTTGACCAAATGATTAAGCCAATTACATGTCACCTTTCTCACCTTTTACAAATATTGTTTATTCCAAATGGCAAATTATACGTTTATCAGACTTTCTCTAACTATGATATCTTATTTATCACAATAAAAATCTAAAACGTTCGTTCAAAATTAAATGTGACTATTCGTTTTTAACACAATACAATGTTCGAACAGATGCATTATCATCACAAGAAGTTGGGAAATAAAACGCTAGTATGAACTCACCCTGAGTTTTATTTTGCTAATTGACCTAAGTTCTATGGTATCACTAGACAATTTTGTATTTCGTTTGTATCTATCTATCTATCTACATATCTATGTATCTACCTACCTGTTTGTCTGTATATATTTCTATCTATTAATATATCTATCGGCTATCTATGTATGTTCCGCCGTTACTTTTAAACGTCTTGTGCGATTTTGACGAAATTTGGTAAATACATTTATCGTACTTAGGATATTTAATGCTTATATTTTGAAAAATTGCATTTTTCCCCTTGAGAAAAATCATGAAAATACGAACTCTTAACCATATGATTGGAAAGCAGTTTCCCTCACCGCATAATACTGTAAGTATACCATTTTTATTTGACGTTAAATTTTTAATTTGTCTAACATCATCTTTTGAATTGTGTGAGATATCTTCTAAATTTTGTGTACATGATATTTATACACTTCTTATTCACTACTGAATGAGTGTAACGTTTACAGAACTACTTGTATTTTATATTATTTAAAGAAATATTTCACAGTGAAGTTATTTATAAAAGTTTATCTTGATAAACTTTCGTTTTTTACTAATACTAATTTACTAATGAATTAAGTAACATTTAATGTAAAAATAATATCTTGATAAGGTAAAAAAGAATAACTGAACAAAATAACTCAACAAAATATTCTTTCATAAAATTTAAATAAATGCATATGATGTTCATGTTAGTGTGAAAAATAAAAATAATAATAATAATAATAATAATATGTACAACCTCAGTAAATGTTTGTGACTAATGTGGTATATTGTGACTTTACAGGCAGACAGACATTGGCTAACTTTGTGGCATATTATAATTTGTAACATTACTAAAATGTATGGTAGTTATTTCGTGAATAACATTTTGTTATGTGGTGTTATGTTTTATAATGTGAATAAATGAATTAATTTAATCTATTTAAAAAGTTGTTGTCTTTTTCCTCAAACTAATTAGCTAGAAAACATCAAATGGCTTCCTTATCTGTGTTTGTTATGTTATTTATTTCATACACATATTATTTTAATCTATAAAACATTATTTTAATTAAATATTTCCATTTTATTTTGCTTAGTTATGATTACAAATGTAAAATCTTATTTTTGGTCATTAATTCGAACATTAACTATTTCATTCAGTCTTTGCTAAATTATATTTCAAAATATATGATATTTTTAACGTCCTTTTATGAATTTTATTCAAGTTCGGGAAGAACGGAGGCAATAAACTTTTAGCTACATAAATATGACACATATAAATGTGATTTCATAAATAGTTGAAAAACAGCGTCCATAACCAGCGTCCATAACTGCTACTTGTCGAGACCAAAAACGAGTACGAAAGTATAAAAGTATGAAAGAGTTAAAAAGGATAATGATGGATTGTTCAGATTTGAGGTAGCTCTCATGAGAATAAACAGATAAACAGATTCACTTTAAAAATTTCCATTAAACAATCCGTAGAATTAGTATGAAAATTTTTCTCAAATTTAAACTGCAACGTTTCAACTACACCTGGTATATAATTTTTATACTATGCCTCTTTATATGATTACCAAAATTGAGGTCATAAAGTGGATTTTGATGAAAAATATTTACTACAGTTTTTAATAGATCAAAGTAATGTTTAATTTTTGCATATTTACTTTCAATATGTAGTGTTTAGTAAATTTTTGAAATATATGTATAGTTTTTTTCAATTTTATTTCCATAAAATATTTCCGTCAACTTGTTCGTTATAGAGGACTGTTATTAAAATTTTGTATTCATTCTTTTGAAATCAAATGAATAAAGTACGTATATATAATACACGAAAATTGGAAAAAAGTTAACATTTACATATGTGCTCACATGCATATTCTGCTGATACAGTATGATAATTTTAACGTTGTTAATACCAATATTAAAACGAAATTCTTTTATAAAACTTACAGTAAGTGTAATGTTAGAAAAAATAACGTAAAGTAGAGACCATAGCAACCCTAAGTCAATAATATTGACTTATTCTAGGGAAAATGATGGAAAAAAATAATTTCAAAGACATATTATTCATTGTAATCTTTGACCTACTTATCAAAGCTCTTTGATTTTTGTTACGCAATCAATAATCAATAGAAACCTAGAAATCACGTTTAGAGTCAAAAACTAACGTAAAGAACTTCATTCTTGACAAAGATCTATCGATCGCACTAATTTTTGTTTTGTCTTGATGGAAGCTATCAATCAAAATCAAAAATGATCATAAAAGTTATTAAGTACCAGATATATTATGAAAATTACCTTCAAGAAAACAAAGAAACCATCGAAATCAGCAGTCACAAAAAAGCGCTCATAACAGCCAAAGTCATATTTGGAAAATGGCCAAGTTAATTTGACTTCCCAATCTATATTGAATTAAAATTAAAAAACATGAATTTATAATGATTTAAACGACATACTATCGGACACAAATAAGGGCATTGAGTAATAGCTGTATGTTCATTATATTATTAATAATCAGTTTTCACTCATTATTATATACAAATAAAAGAGATATATAATTACTGTTGAGGTTTCTTTGTTATAGTCAGAATTTAAATGTACAGTATGGAAGTATAACTATATCCTAATTTAATGTTAAGTGTTTTGCTCTGTAAACACTATGATGTCAAGTGTTGTGTTCCGTAAACAGCATACGAATGTTTTACTCTGTGTACACATAGGTACGTAAACAGTATGTGCACAGACTCCACACAAGTATATAAGATATACAAAGACATAAATGTTTTCAATACGTAATACTAAACATTGAAATCGTCGAATTGACGATATCCAGTTAAAATTCCAGACTATACATATTGAACGAATTGTAATTTCGATAATCATGAGTAATTAATGTTGCTCCATACTTTTAAAGATTTTTTATAACACGTTCTTTTCTTCTTTTTAGAGTCAGATGAACGGATTAATTTTACCTATTATGTTAGGACTTCTCAAGTATAGTTAAAAGTTTTATGATAAGTATAAGTTATATTTTTACTTTTTAGATCATTGTTTAAATGTGGTATATTAAATATTGAATTTTTATTTTTTATTTCTCTTGAAAATGTGTAAACACTGTACATACATACACTATTGGTATAATATGTTGGTCTTTTACTTTAATTAGCAAATTCCACTTTTGTAAGCATAACTATACTTCATTCGAGCATAATCGTTTTTTTAAATCCCTACATAGTTAAAAATTATGCGGAAGGATTTAAAATGTAGATCTTTACCGCATGTGAAATGAAACAATATATGGTTGAATGAATATTGAATAGGTCATAGATATTGAAGCCACAGAGAAAATTTTGGTAAGCGTGTTAGCTAGAATCATCTAATTGCTCATTACGGCATTTACATCCCTTAGCCCGCCTATTAAAAACTCAAAAATATAAAAAGCTGAAATTTTGGTAAAACATAAATTATGAGATTATGAAAGAGTAATCCTTTAGGTCCAATTCATGATCTAACTTTTGAAACATACAAAAAATACAAAAGAACAATTAAGAATTGTTTTTTTTTTTAACAAACAATACGTTGATATTTCGAATATTTTAAAATTTCAATATTCCGAATATTTATGTTTAAGTTTTCTTCATTTTGTGGCGATGTGGCTTTAAATATTAACATGGTTCATGTAGAATCTAAAACTACTGTACATTTCAGAGGCGTACAATAATTTACTGCAATTATTTATTATAATTTGAATTAACAATTTATGGCATTTAGTAATAATTATGTCAATCTGAAATTATTATAGCTATATAAATTAGTAATATATGTATGTATGTATGCATATATTCATATCTAATAACGTTGTTATAAATAGCCATTATTGTTGGTCAATTCATTTATATTAATTAAAATTGTTAGATAATATTAATTATATTATGCATGTATACACGCTTTACCCTGAGTGTTGTTTTAGGTGTGTTCTATCACTGATCAGTGAGTGCTTTATTAACACCACATTTTTAAATTAGAAAACAGATTTTGAAAGAAACAAATTTAATTGTTTCGATTCTCGACATATGATTTAGTATCAATGTTTGAACTATTATTAATAATTAAAATTCATGAAATAATCTAAATATCCAGTCTATACAGCTAAGAATATACATGGATCGATTCTGCTCATTCACGAACTTCAATTCACTATTTATGTCACCAGTTACAATACGTCCCCAGAATATCAATTCCAGATCTTTTAATTTTTGAGTTATCTTGGTACCGGACAGACGGGCGCACAATTATAAGGAAATGCACTAATTAAGTGACTCTATGAGCTATACCAAAATTTTTTTGGTGTGGTCAATATTTTCTAGCATTATACAAACATTAGTTAAAAAAATATACTCTGACATTACGCATATGTCGAGTATAAAAATGTTTTTCCCCACGTATGGATGGATACTCGATTACATATAATTCATTATTTTCTTTTATTTACTAATGTTGTATTCAAATTATTTTTAACTTTCTTTTTAATTAGCGACTAATTTCATTGTGATTTGTCGTTTGATACTATTTTACTGTTACATGTTTTATTGCAGGGATAGATAATACTTGGTTTCTTGTTTGCGATTGTTTTTGATATTGTTTTCGAATTCATTTGCAACAATTTTCCATGTCCATTATGCCAAAATTGCGACTGTCGATTTTAAGGTATAAAATACACAAATCTCAAGGTACTTTATAATATATTCAAACATCAATAAAATCATATTTTTTTAATTTAAGATTAATTAATTTAATTAATTTATGATTATTAAGGCAAATTATTATAATTTTAAATAGATATTTAAGTAATAGTTTCTACTTTTTTTCTGAGTTTAGATGAAAACTTCTTGGTTTAATTTTTATACGCGACGAACATAAAATTCATTAATTTTTTTTATTTTAGATTAAAGTTTGTAATACTAGAAAATAATGAAAGCACCCACAAAATTTATTGTTATCGGTGGTCAAAGAATAACTTTAGTAGTTCATACCAAAAACTAGCGATAAAAAAAGGGAACTTGGGTCCTATGGATCCAATGGATCCATAAATCAAGTTTTAAACCAAAAGAAATAGAATATAAAGTTCAAATAAAAATGTATTTATTTTTTACAATAAATTGTTATATAATATATAATTGAATATATTATTATATCGTCGGCCTGAATCGTTTAACTGCTAAGGCTATTTCGTATGAAAATGAATTTCAATACTGAGTTGAAACTTTTATATTATTATCTACGGTTTGGTATATAATATACAACAAACGACGATATTCACTTATAATAAGTGAAAAATGCTATTATGAAAATACATTTTGACAACAATATACTGCTAAATCCTCATTTTTGTACTGATATGGTATCCCCTACCACGTGTTGGTATGCTCTCAAATTTTTATGTGATTTCGAAAACTATTAGATTTAGTTTAATATTTGTGGATATAAACAATTAATGAATATTATTATTAATTAATTAATAATATTATATCCTTGACATGGATTATTAGGATTTACCTGTTTATTTAAATTATACGACTAAAGTTTTAAACTTAAATTCTCAATCTGAATATTAAGGACTTGGCAGTCTTACGTATCCTATATAAGTACCCAGATATTATTTTCTAATAAGAATTTTCTAATATTAGTATAAAATATGAAATTAGTTATACTTTTAAATATTCAGCCAAATGAAGCTAACCGCACACATTTTTAAATTTTTTATTTCATAATTGTTGGGATTATGGATATGTGATTATTTTAAATAATTGAATACTTTATTCATTGGAAGATATTCTTTTATTCAAATAGAGTTTTCAGAAGTATGTCTTAACACCATCAAGGATCAGAGAGAACTTTCTACTTACTACTATATTTCTACAGTTGTCCTTTTTTACATCGTGTAAGATTTAGTGTTTATTAAGGTCTATACAACACACCAATGTACCTAGTTTTTATGACAGGATGCTCGAGCACTTTAAACTATCTTTCTCCAAAATAATAAAATAAAACATTTTTCAAAGGTTAACATGTGTTCACCAAATGTTACTTAAAAAGAAAATTTTCCCTTTTTCAAGGTAAACATGTGTTCACCAAATGTTACATAAAAAGTAAACTTTTACTTTGAAATATTGAAACCCTTTAAAAATATAGTATCTTAAAAAGCAAAGAGAATGATTTTTGTAAAGACGAATTCAATATTTCAACAATAATGAATACAAATATTAGTCAGTTTTTTCTTCGTCCTGTAAACTTAGCAAAATGGTGTTTAGCTGGTTAACGAATCAGGCGATTCAATTGCAACTGTTGCAACTATATGTATTGATACTACATATTTAGTGTACTTTATGAGTTCATAAGAGAAAATAGTTCAAACAATTATATTCAATCGCAAATTTCGCTTACGTATTTTATTTCCAGATCCAAAACAATGAATTGTCTTACAATATCGTTCTTGGGTCAACACGGCTTAGCATAGGAACCATACATTATTTTACACATGGAATTTCACTCGTGAACTAAAAGTTGCTTGACAAACTTGTGAGTAAAACACAGTTTTAAAGAAAGTTTTGCTCAATCGGAGTGTAATCTTATAGAAATATCCTAAAAACCTTAAGAATCTGTAATAAAATTTAATAAGACTCATCGACAAATTGACTGCATACCGCCACTGGTTTACAAAAATATAAACATAAATAAAATTGATAAAATCAATGTATTGTTATTATTTGTGCTTGGGAATTAAATTCAGAGGCGTCACTTACTACACGGTGAAATTCATTATCAACGAAGTTGTCAATATATTAAAATCACAATAAAGGAGGTACATCTATAATACATTTTTTGAAATTTATTCAAGAGAAACTTCAAAATGCTGAATATTTTTTGAATATTTTTTGCTGCCTGAACGTGATCAGGCAGCAAAAAAAAAATAAATGTGTTGAATTTTGCCTAATATACATTGAAATAACTTAATAGTAACTTCGTAATTTCATAAACTTCAGTAAAATAGGGCGCAGTATCGGGAACCTGAATATTTTAGATAATCATAGCCAAATGCCATTAAAAGAATTTCATCCTCATTTAATAACATTTTTTAACTCAAGTACTTCCTACACCTGCTCTATTACTTAAGCTGAGTAGTTGAAATGGCTATAGCGTTCAACGCATCTCTAAGTTTCGTTTTATAGTTCAGGGAGGAAACCCTGCTATTATAATAGGGGCAATCGGGTTTAGTGTCCAGAGCAGCAAATTTTAAGGGGCGAAAAAATTCGTAGAGTGAGAAGAAAGATTTTCTCCGCGTTATGGAAAATGTTATGGAAAAGTGTTCGTGTTAGAAACATCTTCAAATTAAAATAAATAAAATAATTTTTTTCATTCTCAAGAGTATGGTCAAAATTATTATACATAAATATTGTAGTTTCATCAACAAAATTGAGAAAAACTTTCAGTGATAATTGATTCTTTAAGAATTATTTCAATTCATAATTTTTAATTTTTATCCAATTTGAGTTAAAGAAGTTGGCAACAGTTATCGGCGTTTTAATGTCCAAGAACCCATTTTTTAACAGGCATGTAAGCTCCACATAACTTTTGAACGGATAGATCGATCGAATTGGGGTTTGGAGCGTTCTAGAATATTTTTAAAAGTTTCGACGATTACTGGAAGTTCTACTTAAAAATTCTCAGATTAAGTAAGATTATCAGTCTTACTCAGATTAAATCCGGCTCTACTGGGATGTGATAGGTTCAAAATCCAACCACCGAAGTTTGTCAATTATAACAGTTAATTGAAGTGATTTTGAAGGCATAGGAAAAAGGAAATAGCCGTCTCATTGATGCTACAGAGGTTATGAGTACTTTAAAAATCTGGGCAAATTTCAACTAAGTTGTTCACAATTTTTTTTTGTTTTTTTTTTTGTTTTTTTTTTTTTTGTAATAAATTTAAATTTTTTATTTAATAATAATAAGTGTTAAGTTTAATAATAATAAATAAATATAAAATTCCCATTTCCTCATTATTCCATCACTTATGATTAACACATCATGATCATCAAACCATTTGTTAAATCATCACAAATGTAGATGAAAATAATACAATTTGTAATAAATTTTTTACATACAAATAGAGTAGGCCTTCCAATTACGTACGCGGAGAAAAATTCCCAATATTCTATTGTACTATTTGACGTATCAAAGGCTTAAAATTAGTCTTGCCAATATAAAAAGTATTTCTTCAAAAATATTATCGAAAAATTTCTCCGTGTATAAAAATACATTAATCCCATTTCGCATTTCAATACACCACTTTTAACAAATACATACTTTTTAGAAAATAATATAAAAGTTTTATATAATATATAAATTATTTTGCATTAAATTTTAATGTGGTAAATTGTGGTAAATTTTAATTACGCTTTCAACAACACGAACAATTAGTAAGTAATTTTATTTTTTTATATCGTTTATTTATTCGCTTTTGTTGTTATTATAAATACTAGTTTATTGTGCAATCAATAAATTAATGAACAAATTTTAATATTGGTCAAATATTTAGAATAATTCTACTAACATTCAAAACCACAAAATAGTTTAATTTTTTTAAAATAAATATAGATTACTAATTTCTTAAACATAGAAATATTGAGACATCAAACTGTTATATAAGGAATATAATAATATTAAGAATATTAATTTACATACAAGGATACATATGCTGACAGCAATCAATTACGTAATAATCCAATCTTCCATAATTATTAATTTTTTTTATTTTTTTTTTTTAGTATTCTTCGATAATTTAAAACTTTAGTGAATAATATATAAATTTTAAAATTGTTTTGAAATGAGAAAATCGTTTCCCTATTTTCGGTAACTTACTTAAACTTTATATAATAATAGGGGGTTTATCAAATTGGAAAAATATTATATACAAAAGTATTGGAGTTTTGTGTTCAACAAAAATATAGAGGTGTAGAAAAAATAATCATTTATTATATCGAAAGATTTAAATTGTATAAAGTTGAAAAAAAGTTTCTAATACAATTAAAGTTAAATACATCTTTGATATATTGAATTATTTAAAAGGTTTCATTTATTATATGCATAGGTTCTCTTATAATAAGCATTGTAAGAGAAGTACGTTAAATCAATTCAAAGCTCAAGCTACATACACAATTCTAAAAGATATTTCTTCTCACTTATTTTTGGAGAAAAGCTTTGAAAAAATATTTTAGTAATATTTTTTTAGCAATATTTATTAATAATAACCTTGTTTTACTTACTTCATAAGCAGGAGACTGAAGTAATAAGGAAGATATTGACGTTAAAAAAATATTGACTAAAAAAGGATTAAATATGATGTAAATTGCTTTTTAGGATAAAATATTTTTTTTATTTTAAGTTGTCTTTTATCTTTTATGGTTTAAAATTGGCCAGTTTTGATCATTCACAGCCTACACTTTTAGGTGTTCAAGATTTGAGTTTTCGTGAGAGCGTTGACAGACTAAAATAGCTTAATTAATTGATTTTACGAACACCTGTACCAATATAGTCGGGAATCTGATAAGCATATAATATCATTTAAAAATACCCATATCAAAATTATGGGACGTACGCTTTGGTTTATAACTTGTTCCTGGCAATTTTGATTTTTGAAGCTCCTAAAAGTTTTGATTGCACCTATAAGCTTTAAATTGAGGGACATCCGTTTTTTCCGAAATAAAAAATACAAAAAAAAGTTTGTTTAAAACGGACTGTTAGTTGTCTGTCAATCTGAAAAATGATGAGTCAATCTGAAGAATGATGATTTCATTCAATGAAAAATGATGATTATTCAATGAGGAATTTCTTATTTGAAATGGTCAATGCAAAACATATTGTAACTTCATTACTGTATCTTTTTGATAGATCATTTTTTACACAATTTGAGTTTATGATTACCTATCAAATTTTTTTTGTTTGTCCATGTAAAAGATAAACAAAGATTAATTACTATTTTGTAAACCATATGTGAGTAATATACAATATACATATTGATTTTATTTTCTGTTTGGATACCGCAAAGAATATTAATACAAGTGAATATAACAACTTACAGAGTTTCTTTTTAAGATACATTAGCATTCAATGCATTAATTCAATGCAATAAATTGACCAAATTAAAAAGAAAAAAACACTTATTATTTTAGATCTGGGATGTTAGTTAGGTATATCAGAATTTTTTATGATGAGTAAAGTCTGGTCTAATATTTGGTTTATAAAAAATGAGATTGGGATATAAATACCTGTTTAGTTGTGTTCGTCGTCTTTATTTAAAATTTTCTCCACCTAGTTACATGTTTTCCTTCACACATATATCATATTATTCACATTTTCAATATATCATATAACAAGGATCCCTGTTGTCATTGGTGCTATTTGATATTGTTACAAATTTACATAATTGTATTAAATCTCCTGATATTAACATGAAATAATTGATGTATGGATACTGATAAAACACCACACAAATTTATTTTGTAAATTTATTTTTATTTTTAATATTTTTCATCATAGCTACATACATACTGATCTAATATATTTACATATTTACATACTGATCTAATATAAACCGAATTATTAAACTCTTAAAAACGTGAATATAACACTATGACTATTTATTATATTATTGCGCCAAGAGGCTTTTAGCGGCTAAGCTTTGAGTGTTATTGTAACAACCTTGACGCGTAACAAAGACTTTTCTGTGGGCGTGAACGCGTAACACCGTCGTGTAATTAAATTTGATACGCAACGATGTTACAAGGCATTCCATAAATATCAACTAACCAATAGTGTAAACTCAATAACATAACATTTCCAAAGACGAAAAATTATTCATTTTTATTTTAATTGTATTTTAATACTTCGATTTGGAGTGGACTGAACAAAATACAGTACAATTAATTGAAATTATCAAGATAAACAAATACTGAAATTGAAGGTACTCTGCTTGGTAAACAGATGAAGCCATATGCAACACATAACAACATCACAACAACTACAAACTATTGGTTTCGTTACACGTAACTTTTAACACTTAGTAGTACAGATTTAAGGATACAGTCTTACGTTACGAACGAATGTTGTACGTGTGTACGTTGCTTTACAATATAATGGGCTAAAATTAAGCCTACATATGTAAGTCGAACAACAATACAATTCTCTATTCCATCAAAATCAAAGTTTTAAAAGAATAATATTATTTTAAAAAAATACAAAACGGTGGAGTCAAATTTCGGATTAAATCTATATGGACATTTTCAAATCCTGTTTAAACAAAGCGGGTACTTTGTTTAATCAAGAATTGGCAATCTCCATATCTTACTATTTATTTTTTTAAATAAATAAAAATATGTGAATGAAATAAAGATGCCTCAAATAAATTGATAAAAAATGTTTACAACTAACTTATTGTTATTATCTTTTAATAACTTTTGCACTTTTATTTATAATCAAATCGTAAGAAAAATGGTTAAGGCGGCTGTCTAATTTCCTTCTTTTTTGAGAAAAGCTCATTATTTTGTAGTTTTTTTCAGTAAATATTTGTATTCATTGTTAAATAATTGGCTATGTGTGCGATTTGGTGACCTACTGTCAATTGTTCATAACTTAATTTGAATAAATAATTTAAATTTGAATAATTTCGAGTTTGATAAAGCTGATATAAGTTTGATGAACATTCAACACTGTGTTATAATTTACAACAACACTGATATGGTAGCGTTGAAAAACTAAATATTTTTATACTACTATCTTTATTTACAATTCATGCAAAAAAATTATTCTTAAGGTACAAGCTTTTTACCTTTTAGTACGATAAAAGCATTTATTTTAAGAAGGTTATTTCTGTAAGGTTTGTTGTATGTCCATATTCTTTTGAAAGTAGAACACGTTCATCTCTTCAGGATGATAGTTACACTAAGCGAAATCGGATCTATGAATCTCCAACAAAATAAAACGGAAAATAGGAATAGAGAAAATTAGTAATATTATCAGATTATTGTTTAAAGTGTAATAACTATTTAGCGAAATTCTCAATAGTAGAAGCATAATAAACTATCAAAATTCTTACAAGGTTAAAAAATATAAAATTATCGCCATAAAAAGTACATCTTTTTATACTTATATAATTTACAGAATGTTGTTATAATTAAAAAACAAATTTTCAATACGTATTGTTTATCGTTAATATAAAAAATACTGTAATTTGCATTTATGCATACAAATTTTCTTTAAATATCCATTAATATAAATTTATAAAAAAGTTCAAATAAAAATATTTATTTTTAAATTATCGATGAATATTAAAATATTTTTAATAAATATTAATTGAGTACATTATCAATTATCTATTATTCTATAATAATATTTATTTTGGAATAATTTCAAAATTTATTTATGGATATAAAGCAGTCGCTTCAACAAGGGCACTTCATTTGTGATTTTTTGAGTATACATACATAGATTAAGAGTTTAAAATACTACCTTTTTCCATTAATTATCGTGGTATACCTACTAAGAACTATTGAAGGAATCAGAACTAAATTAAATCTGTGTAAAGCCAATCAAAATTATTTACTTAACATAATAATCTGTGTTCTATAAGACTGCATTTCAAAATCTCACTTCTTTAATAAAACATAATTGAAGCAAATTACATTTTTACGAATAAAAATGAAATTAATTTTATTCCAGTTTTTTAATGATTAAATTTAAAATTTTTCAACCATATTTTTGTTTAATTCGTAATATTATTTTGAAAAATGTAAACAGACTTTTATAAACCATTTTTACACAGTAAATATTGACCTTTATAAAATTTAAATGTTTGTTTAAAAATAACATATTGTATAATAATACTTCAGTTTAACATATTATGGTTTTATATATGAAAAAAGAAGCATAATACCTTTGAATATTTTATGCTTTTTATATTTATTTTTCATGAATTTTTAACTTCGGAACTGAAAGAACTTTATGCGTTTAAACAAATGTACAAATTGCGTTGTTATATCTTAAAATAAATGTACAAGATGTTTCGATTAAATTTTGAGAGAAACATATGAAGATGTCCTCTAACAGAGCTAATTGCTTAAATGCCCGACAAGAATTGAGTATCAATAATCAAACTATTTTTAATTATAAACATGAAAAAAACATTAGTTGGAATTCGTTTTTTGAAAAATATATCCAACAAAAGTTGTTTGTTTTGAAGAAACCATATTTTGCGTATTTAGTAAAAACATTACCTTAGTATAAGCAGAAAATAATGTTAAAATCGTATTCTATCTAGTGTTATGCTTTAAATTTCATAATTAAGATATTTGACAGACATTAACTTTATTTTCCAAAAGCGATTATTTTCCAAAAGTGATTATTTCCCTTACGACTTATCTGGCTGAACAAAAATAAATTTGAAATACTCCCCATAGTAACATGTATAAAAAATAAGCGTCAGGATATAAATTAAGTTCAAATTTGTATATTTTTGGAAGCATTATGATCGGCGGAAAGTGTTTGTGAATGATCAATATTAACAGATAAAAGCGTTTATTTTAATAATCGTAAAGAGATACAATAGAAATAAAAGTTTTTATAAATAATCAAACAAAGTGTACATTAAATTAAAAACATTTAATAAAAATTTGAAAGAATATAGAAAATAAAATAAATGGACTACACATTTAAAATGCAATAAATAGATAAAATAAAAAAATAAAAAATAAAATAAGTGTCATATCACAGTTTAAAAAAGAAGAAATTCACAAAAACACTAGAACCATAGATAAAACACTAAAGAAATATGACATCACTTCACTCATTGCAGGTGATGGGAGTGTGCTTGGTTGCAAGGGCTGATCATGGTACTTCCTTTGTCCCATTAGGTGTTCAATATAAATGTCGCGTGATAAACGTGTCTGATGCCATCAATCTGGCCATGGTTAGTTGTATATTTGTGAGCAATGTCCAAGGCCTTTGCAACCCTATAATTCTGTACTAGCCAGGCTCTAAGCGAACCAACAAATGCATCCAATGAGACCTTATAGCTTTTCGATGAAGTGGGTTATTAAAATCTCAAACCTATTTTGCAGTTATGCTGCCATTTAGTGTACATGTGATTAATCGATGCCCCACATTTCGGTTGTTTTTTTTAAAGAAAGTATGCCTGATTGCTCTGGGATCTTACTCTAAAAATATTAATTTTATTAGAAATTCTTAACTATCAAAGCAATAATTAATTGATAAAAGGCTAGTTGTCACTATAAAAGATAATTTATGATTCTATATACATACGATAGCTTATAAAAAATATCTACTTTATTGAATATTTTTATTCAGTTTTAAAACATTTATCTTAATTTAAAGACACATCAAGCATTTTTATGTTGTTGAAAAAAGCTATTGGAAGCGCTGATAATTAAAATGGCGCTTAGCGCTCTAAATGCTAAAATAGCTGTTTTTCTCTAGGACTCTAAGTAAGGTTTGGCAAGTTTCTCTTTCAACCTAATATAATATATGTTTATAATTATATCTGTGTTTGTAAATATCATTTACTATTTACATACAGATGTTAGACTGACATACAGTTATAAACTGATTTCAGAAGAAACAAAATAAAAAAGCCAAATGCCAGATTTTGACGCCACTGCTGAAGTTCAAACTTGTCTTGGCTGATAATTATAAAGTTCGTTTCTCATCGCTAGAAACCACTTTTTTCTGCTAATTGCAGTTGTTGGTAGTGTTCATATAATAAGAAGCACAAACGAAAAATGAATAATAAATAAACTTCTTTTTTATGTTTCTAAGAATTCTTTGCTAAACACAAGAACATCACAACTGTTACGTAATTTTGATGTTGTAATCATTTGAAAATGGTAGACCCGTTATTAGACTATTCATAAAAGTCAGAATTCTAAAAGCATTTTAACTTTTTCACGTCTGTATTCCAAAAAAAAATTAATTCCAATTAGTAAAATATTTATAGACTTTAATATAAATTTTTTTTAAAACTAGCATATTATTATTTTTATACCGATAAGAATTCAAATGGATTAAAAAATTTCAGTGATTGCATACATTAGAGAGCGCTTATAAAGGCTTCCAAGCGAGTTTTGGGCATAATTTTATTTTTGATATACGTCAAAATCAAAACTATCAATTACTTTTCATAATAGAAAGCTAAATATTTTTATTCTCTATTATAGGCAGAAAAAAAACTGCCAGCATCTTCGCCGGTCGCCTGTTCTTTACGCGTACCCTTACTTATTGCACTTGCCTTAATAAAACTTTACTGAAATTTCTAATGCCGGAAATAGAGCTTGTAGCTAATAAGAAGACTAATAATTTTCTCGTAATATTTACAATAAAATAAATTTTGGAGAGGAGACGAAGATAACATTCATTAATTTAAAATTTGCTATTTTTAATAATTTTATCATATCTACTATATTCTTAATTTACTTTTTCCCGTAATTTACGGAAGATGTTTTATGTTACACCCAATGCATTATAACAAGAAATTTATAATAAATATTATCATGAACGTTTTAATGTCGAATGTTGGAAAAACTTAAAATCATCGATAGTCATTTTCAATTAGATTTTAAATAATAATCTCACGGATACCACGCTTTGCTTTGCATCAACTATTTTAAAGTTTGTTAGTAAAAACAAACTCCTCTGTGTGCAAATGACAACATTTAAATTATTGATTGGAGAAATAGTATATTTAATTTGCATGATGTTGATGATAATTAAAGTTTATAAACTTTATGATATCATTACAGAATGTTCCTTCGTTTACCATCTTACCGAATAACATCAAGGAAAATTATGAGTAATTATCTTTACTTCCTTCTTTCAAGGAAAATTTATATTTTTTTTTTGCAATATTTTCTTTTAAATTAATAAAATAATAATTTAAAAAATCGAAATGTTATCTATAATGATACCCTAAACTGCGTACTCGTGACGTTCATATTTTGGTTAACATGCTTTAATTATCCCTGTTTTCAATTACACTATAGAATTGAAAGATATAATAAATTAAACTTTACTGATTAACACATCAAAATGTGAAGCTAAACTGAATTCCATAACATAAAAAATTTTTAAACAAGAAATAAACGCCTTCAAAAAATTGAATTAAAAAGTAAAAATCAATTTTAAGTTGTTCCTTTTGAATAATAATTATTCCTGGTCAACGCCAACCAATGAAATTATAAAAACCAAAAGTTTTAAACTGAAATTCATATAAAAAAACTAATTTAAAAAGAGACTTGACACTTTCATTCTTATTACAAATACACGATTTATGTATAATTTTATTTAGTACGTTATTTGCTTCAACAATTTTTCACATAAATAATAAATAAAGTTAATAAAAAAATAAAAAATCTAGAAAAATAAGTCATATTAAATCTAGAAAACAACTAAGCACTGCATTAAAATGGATTTACAATATAAAATATGTATATTTTATATTTTATAATTCTTGGAATTAATAGATACAGTTAATAAAAAAATCTGAATTTTCAATTTTATCATTTACAATTATTATGATCCGTGTTTGTTAATAAATAAAACTACAAATATAAAACAAACCTCAGTAAATTTGAACAACGAATTCAATTCAATTAAAAAGTGCAATCAACTATACAAAAAAAACTGCCGTCAGTAAACTAATATAATTCACGGGAGATTTTTATTTACATATTTACTGCACCAATTCGTATTTTGTAAGTTACTAATTTATTTGTGAACAATTTTGTTTAACCATTTTATATTCTGGCAAAAAATGGGGCATTTGTTTAGCATAAATTATTGATAATGTTATCATGCTTAAGATTTTGATAATGTGAACATTTTGAACAATATTCAGTATAACAACATATAAAGCTGTTGCTGTAATATTAACACTTGAAGCCCCACTATGTAATTTTTTTGATTCATATTTTTCCATTTATGTATTATAATTGATTCAATTACTTGTAAACTCTTCATTGTAGTACTGAATTTTGGTTACAATTATTCATGAAAATGGATGCTTTAAATCCAAATATCTAAAACTATTATTTTCAAAAATTTTAACCCATTTATATATATTTGACAGAATTAATTTCCAAAATAATGGGGTAGATTCCAAGCACGCTAAACGTTAATGAATTGGAAATATTTAGGTATATATAAAGATTATAAAATAATTATCCAAAATAGGCTCATCGTTCTATTGCTATACCCTAGATATACATAATACTTACTCTTGAAATCACTTATTCATCAGCTCTCACTCGATCAAAAACACAACACTGCATCTAAACAAATCACTTTTTAATTCTCAAACAACCCATGAGCGAAAAAATTATCACTTACGCAAATTTTATATAAAATCCATTGTATCGTATAAATACGTTCGTTAAAAAAACATTATAAGCTCCTTAATAATATCGTCTCAATATTTAATAAATGTTATTATAAATATTATTGATCTTCCTCAAAAAAGAGCCAGCCAGTGATTTTTCATCGACTGCCAAGGAAGATATATGTTTTACGAGCGTTTGTTTGTAAATTTCTTTTTTACGGTTTATCTTCCAAACGATTGGATGCATATCGATAATTAAAATATCGCTATATCCATATTAAAGTGTCTTTAGATACGTGTTTGAAAACATAAAACAAAATGGCGGATTTTAGAACGAAATAGTCCTATCAAGTAGGATATCAAAATAAAGGAAATGGAAAGGAGATTGGAAAAATATATTTCATTATATATATATGTATATATATATATATATATCTATATATATATATATATATATATATATATATATATATATATATATATATATATATATATACATATACGCGGTTGTCTTAATATACCCATAATTAATTTCCATAACAGCAATCATTATAATGACCTGTTTATATAATTGTGAAAATCATATTATGATTGATTAGAAAAAAAATTTTGATTTGAAATTATATATATATTGACTCGTAAAAATAGTACATATTGATGACTTTGATTGCTTTAAATGATTTTCTGTTTTAAATGTATTTTCCTATAATAGCTGTATGTATTTTGGTGTCTAAAAATATTTTCTGTTTGATGTTTAGCTTTAATGGCATTACCAGATTAACTAATAGTAAAATACGTTTATAAATGAGATTAACTAAATCTATTGAGTAGAAGAGTATCAAAATAAAGAATTAAATGGGTATTACAAAAATAAGCGTGTAAACCAATATATATTGTTCATTAAAATATGTCAGGACACTAAAAACTCTAGGACACTTTAAGATTGGTGAAATTTAAAGAGATATTTTACTTAGGCTTTAAATTTTTAGTTAGATTTAATCAGCCTTGTATCGTTTAAGATGTAAAAAATATAATTTTCATTTGAGTAGTTTTTTTTTATTTTATTTTATTTTTTTTAATTATTAGTTTTATTTCAATTAGATCAGTAGTTTATAGACCATAGAAATTATTTTCTTACCATATAAAATATTATAACATGTGATGGGCTGACAATAATGTTTCTAAGCGCAAGAAAGTTTGTTTTAGTAGTTAAGCGCAAATTAAGTTTCGATAAATAAGAGTTTCCCTGGTTAAATATTAAGACTTAAATGATGGCGAAAAAAAAGGAAAACACTACATTTGACTAAGAAGTTATTGTTAATAGACCCCCCTCCCCACTGACATAACGTAATTACTGATCTTAACCGATCACCAAAGTTAACCAATAAGAGAAACAGAGAAACATTTCTGTGTACTGTTGTTGTATAGAATGAATATACATACCGAGTGTAGTCACTATATGACTTTAGTAGTTGAAAAGTGACTAAAAATACAAAAAAAAAATCTCGACTGTGTTTTTGTAAAAATCTTGACGGTGAACTTAGAGCGGTTCTATACACAGCAGCGGTATTGTATTGATGGGATCGTTGCACTAAAATAAACTTCCGCAAGTAGAAACTTCTTCATGGCAATTTTTCGATGTACAATTCAATACGATTGGATAATCATTTTCATGTTTAATTATCGTTGGCTTTTTATTTATTGTCAATAATTGTATGTGTTGTATGATATTATTTATTAATTCAAAACACAAATAAAAATTGAATAAAGTCATTTTTTTGTAAAATGGGTTTAAAAAAAATTACCTTTTAATTAAATAAAAGCTTATCTCTATATATGTTTGTAGGGAAAAATTAAAACAAAACATTAAAACTATAATATTATATCGTGTGGTTTATATTAAATATATGCATATATGTATATACAGGTGATGCTTATTTTAACATACTTTTGTAATGCGTTGCTTAAAATTCTGTTAACATTTTTATAAACGCTTTGCGAAACATAAAGTGGAAAAATATGCGAGAAAATGTATTCTTAACCAAGTGAACATTACAACTAACAAGATTAACAGTTTAGATACTCGACAAATGATTGAATATTATTGTTTGGACTATTTTTAATTACCATTCATAAAATACTATAAATATCCAGTCTATACAGTGTTGTAGTATAATAATCTGTACTGTAATTAATATGCGATAATTTCAGATAAAATATTAGTATATCCTTTTTACGAAAACATTTTACGAGAAAAATTTCAAAAGTTCTTTGTTTCAAAGAAACAAATATTTGGGTTAAGGCTCCATTGGATCCTATGGTCCGATTTTGCTCATTTACGAAAGTAAACTCACTTTTTATGTTAAGACTACGTCACCAAAATTCCAATTCGTTATCTCTTTTTTTGAGTTATCGTGATAACGGACAGACGGAAATGGACTAATTAGGTGTTTCTATGAACAATTATATCAAAATTTAGAAATTAATATACTCCAACATGTAATGTCTAGTATAAAAATAATAATGAGATTTTAATACCCGCTATGACACCATAACTATGATGTACGAGGTTGTTATTTGATTAAAATTATTTGGCATTATTTGTAGAGGTAACACCTTTCCTTTCTTTTTTAATTTTTTTGTATAATTCGCAAAAAATCCAACGCCCCAAAATCTGTTATAGCTTTAAAGTTTATTTTTTATTTTTTATTATTGATTATTATTTATTTATTTATTTTTTTTTTGTGGTTGTGATAGAATTTAATATATCAAAAATTTGCAATGTTCAAATTTAAATGATCTATTTTAAGTGCCACATTTAATTGTTTTCATCAATAAAACTAAATATGCGATAATCAGGATCTGTCGTACGTAACTATTTAAAAGATAAAACTAGAGGAATCTTAATTTTTCATTAATTGGATTTGAATGTAGAAAATAAATGCAAGATACACAATTTAAGAATGTAAATTTTAAATTCTTTTAGAATTTTATGATTTCATGTCCACTTAAATTAGCATCACCTATATATTCAGCCTATTTAATAAAATGGTGCATGTATATCCCTGTTGCAGACAAACAAGTTAGCCTGTCATATCATTAAAAATATAGATAATATGTGTAGTCTGTAGGTATGTAGGTAGGTAATAAAACGGTATTCAACACAATTTCACAGATGTAGAGTATATAATATACATTGTACAGTGTGTAGAATAACTGACATGTAGTAGACAATTAAGTTTCGATAAAAGTTTTTCTTATCATTTCTTCAATGGATCAGTTTTGACCCATTTGCGTATTCGTTAATGCTATCGTTTGTATTAGATTTTTTGAACAGTAGCGTATTTGCTATAGTCATCTGTTGGTGCATGAGTGAACGAAGTCTGAAGTATCACATATATTATTTCGACAATAAAGGGTAGAAGAGAAAAAATTTGTATGTATTTATTAAGATTTATAGGATTCATAAATACTACAATAACGATCCATGTAATGTTAAATGTATTGCTAACGTGAAAATGACAATTGGTTTTAATCCCAAATAGTGATATCTGGAACATGGAGTATTATAATTAGGAAAATGTTTAAGCTTAATAAATATAATGTATATACGTATGAGGAAAAGAGATAATCATACTTTACATGCATGTACGTATGTTTGGTAATAACGTGATGCCTAGTTATAAGTTAAAGTTATAAATAGTGTGCTCATTATGAAGTAAGAGTTCAATGCTTCTTTTAGTTTGCCGCTTACTAAGAAAAAATACTAATTTTGAATCAGAATAACAAAAGAAAACGAGAATTTTGATTTTGTTGCTCAAATAAAAAACTAAAAGTATTTTTTTTTTTTACAAAAATTTTTGTGGAAATGGCCTGACTCTTTTTAGAACCCACGCTAAGTAAAAAATGTTGCATACATTTTCATATTTACACATAAAATATTTTCTCCCGAATAACAGACGGATCTAGGTACAGCCTAAGCCACTGATCGCAGTGACCTGAAACTTGAAGGTGTGCACTTTGTCGGATGTAAATGGCCATAGAATGCGTGGCCGAGTCTGTAAGTAGTATTATATGTAGTTTTAAAGATTTAATTTAGAGATTTAATATGCATCTGAATTACGAATATAATGAGGAAAAATTATTGCGAGGTAGTGAAATCATTAATATTTTTTTCAAACGACGAGGCTGAAAATGAGAATATTAATTTTAAACTGATTTTATTTCATAAATTCACATCAATTGTAAAAAAGGTTGCTAAATTCGAAGTTTTTCTTAAGTGGTGGACTGTATGAAGATCATGGTTACCATAAAAATACATTCACATCAGAAACTAAATGAAATTATAAAATTTCAACTTCGACGAAAAAAAAAGATATTCGAATCTTGCAATATCGGAAGCACAGTAACATAGCAACTTAAATGAAAGTAAAATTAATGAATTTCCAAAAAAAGATTATCTTATATATTTAAATGAGCAATTCTTGTATATATATATATATATATATATATATATATATATATATATATATATATATATATATATATATATATGTATATATATATATATATATTTATATTTATATATGTATATTTATATATGTATATTTATATATGTATATTTATATATGTATATTTATATATATATATATATATAATTGGAATCTCGGAATCGGTTCCAACGATTTTCATGAAATTTAGTATATATGGGGTTTCGTGGGCGATAAATCGATCTAGCTAGGAATCATTTTTAGAAAATGTCATTTTATTTTATCGATAATTTTTTTTAATGTAATGATATATTTGTTTAATATTTATAGTCATATTGTCATTGGAGTGGCTAAGTGGTAGCGTGCGAGGCTCTTATACAGAGATCTCGCGTTTGAATCCCGGCTCGACCGACGAGTCAAATTAATTTTTTTTTAATTTTATTAATTTTAAACCCAACCCAACCCAACAAAACAACACAATAAAGTGAATAATATTTTTCAAATAAGATTTTGTTATTATAATTGTATAATTTTTTATAATGTAATGATATATTTGTTTAATATTTAAAGTCATTGAAGTGTTAGCGTGCTGGACTCGTCTTCCGCCTCGACGTAATATAATTTCCAAAAAACACAATTTATAAAAAAAAAAAAAATACCGAGCAAAGCTCGGTCATCCAGGTACTAAGATTTAAGATTTAAGATTTTTCTGTTCACTACAGTTTTACTGGACTGTAGAGTTGCTACTTCCTTAATTCCAAATTTAATAACTGGAATTATTTCTTGTTTTTTGAGAGCAAAAAAGTAAACAAGTTGCGTATATCGTAATATAGTTTCCACTTCTTTTATTATCATGTTGAAAAGATGTATAAAAACAAAAGATTTGGTTATATTTTTTCTGAAAATAATCTGAAAAAAAAAACAAAAACAAAAATATTTTGATGTTTTAAGAATTTTAAAACCGATAGTAGCAAGCATTTTCATGTGACGATTATACAACAGCTTCAATTTAGAATTTATTATATCAACAGACTGCTTTTATTACATAAACATTTAGTTTTGCCAATTTTTTTGGGATTCGTCAATTTTCGTTTCGTTTCAATCTATGTGGATCAGCAACGGTACGTAAGTTTAATAATAAAAAACATTGTATTTTATACTCACGTTTAAAATTATGAATTACGTTTTTAACATGCCCTGAATGTTATCAAATGCAATTTGATGGAATGAATCAAAAAATGTTTTGTATGTGATTCTCATTTTCTTTGATAGCTAAAATTGATTTTTTATTATTAATAATAAATAGTAGGTTGTGAATTGAGCCAATAACGTAGGCTAGCCATTCATAAACTATATATCTATCTTCGTTCCATGGATTTGGAAGTTACGCAAGAAGTACTGATGGGCATGATCGCAAATTCCTCTTTATTTGGAGGGTCCATGGCTGTATACGGAAAATACTTAATCAGTGGATACTTAACGCATATAACTGGATGTTATTATAGCTCACGGTTTATAAACGAGAATAAAAGGTACATATATACTACAGTGATTATACTAACGTTTAGTAAAAAAATACTAGTTATACAATGGCATACTAAAAACAAAAATTGTAAATAAAGTCATAAAGATGAAAATTGATAAATTTTCTTTGAAGGTTTTTTTGTTTGTAATTTTTGTACTTGATTGATGAGTCTGTACGTTACAACGTCAAACATGGAATGACAATTAATTGTATATTTTCAATACATACGCTTTCAATCATGACTAATAGACCACAGTGCAATATTAGCAACATTTTTGTCGATGACTACCAAAAGAAAAGAGGTAGCAAGTTGAAATTTTGGTAACATGTTGATCCCATTTATGGAGCCGTTAATTCAAAGGCAAAAATGTTTATTTTCTGAAAAGAAACAACTTTTGATTAAAACATTTTCGTAAAATGCTTGAATTAATCACAGTTTTAGCTCAAATTTTGCTAATTTATTTAAATAATTACATGTGTTTGAAGTTGGTATCCACTTTTAACCTGTACTAAATATTGCAAATTTTGTCGCATTGTACCTAAATTGTGCTATTTTGTACTACATCGAAATAAAATTATTCAAAAAATATAAGATTTATGGTGGAATTTCTGTTTTTTTTGGTGTGAAGTTATGGAATTTTTAGGGAATATTTCAGGATAAGTGAATTGCCTTTCAGCACAACTTTCTTATTTGAAAAATTCCAAAATATAGATCGTAATTTCACACCCAAAAAACGAAATGCTACCATAAATCTTGTAATTTTTGAATAATTATTTTTTTCGATGTGTCACAAAATTGATTAAATGTAGGTGCTAACTTCACATCAAAAGAAGAAACTCTCCGTACAATTTAAAAGGTTTGGAGTAATGTTTTCTTTCCGATGCGGCACAAAATAGCACATTTTCGGCATAATTCAGCATATTTTTACATTTAGCTTTAATTTTTGAAAAATTCGAAAATGTGATTGCTAACTTCACAGAATTTATAAATACAATATATATGATTATTATATTAGTATTTATAATTGTATAAAATTGATATTTAGAGTATTTTATGAAAGCTTATAATTAACAATAGTTCAATCAAACTTAACCATGTGTCGATTATCTAAGCAATTAAAACACGGCATATTTTAGGTACAGATAAACAATTTTTCGTTCTGCTAATAACAGAGCCCGTGAAACAATTTGTAACAGTATGATATTGAATAAAAATTATAACTACAACATACTGTGGTCTTAAAAAGCTGTCCTTCGTAATTATTATTTTATAAGTAATATTGTCATAAATATAATTGATGTACGTGATGTACAATGTATTTATCGTATATATTTACAAAATTTACAAAAATGATTTCTACAAACAATTGTTTTACTTCAATGAAATAAAACTTAAAAATTTTAGTAATGTAATTTTTTTAAATACCATGCACATGCTTCAGTGTACTTAAATCGAACTGCCCCATCCAGCTTCATACCGCTTCGTCAGCATTTTTAGCATTCACTGTGATCTACGTTTTCGTTAAACATTACCCTACTCATTTTAAATAAAAACATTTAAAAACACATTTTACTATTAAAAATATAATATGAAATAACCTAGAGGTTGGCGAATCGAGATTATAAAAAAATTTTTATTATTAACTTTGCTAGTAGAAGTGGTGAAATGGATAACGAGTAGACAGTGGCATCATATTAATCACCATAATATTAACAATAAATAAATTAGTAATTTTCTCCGCATTCATTATTAATAACTTGTGGTGAATGTTCATGGTTTTTGGATTTCAAATTTTAACCGGGAGAGGGGGATTAGGCAAATCAAAAAGAGTTTCATATATGTTAAAGTTGAAATTTCAACTTTAACAACTGTCAAGGATGTGGATTTGATGATTCAATATTGGTTTGCCTAATCCCTCTCCTCTGCTTAAAATCTGAAAACCCAAATCCATAAACATTTACCACAATATAATAATTATGATCGTGGAGAAAATTAATAATTTATGCTTAGTAACTGTTATTCAAATTTTCATGTTTCTAGTGCCGAAGGACTAAGACTTTCATACAAAGTTGAAACCTCAAATCCGCATCCTTAAAAGTTAAAATTTAAACATTCTTTATTGGAACGAAGTTCCTTACGGCAGGCTTGAAGGGGATAGGGATTTTGCTGCGCGACCGAACTGAAAAAAATGTGATAGTAAAACCGTAAGAAAAAATGCGTGGAATAAAACCGTTAAATGAGACGTAACTATAGTAACAATGTCAAATGAACCAACAAGTGACTTGAATGCAATTGACAGTGATAATAGTGGGAAATTATTCAGTGCAAAAGAATTAAATACGTAAGTATTAGTTTATTCTTTATTAATAAATATATTAATAAATATATATTTATAAATATAAAATATTTTACATTGGTTAAGTAAGGTTTTCTAGGTTATCTTTCTTCTAAATACTTTCTTGTACTTAAATAAAAATTAATCTGCAAAATTTAAGAGAAAAATCAAGAAAACCTACATAAAATTGAGCACGATTTTTTTTGCAATTTGTGTCGATTCTACATTAGCCGAAGGAACTTCGTTCCTACCTGGTGTCCCACGACACCACATCATTTTTTTTGATTATATAAACCTGATTCTACGATTTCGCTTTTTAGGTTTAGTTGATTAGCCTGTGTTTTGATAATCATTCAGATCGATTTTATATAAACCAGAAATAGATAACATAATATACATTGAGCCGCAAATATGCGATTTCGAAAAAAAAGATTTTGTCAAATCTTATAGTAATTTTAATTGCGTTTTCAATGGTGATATTATTTTGAACTTTCTCAATGATATGTAAGTTTATTTCAAGGTCAATTTATATAATCATAATGATTTCTTTATTATGAAAATTATAATAACAATTTTTAAAAATCAATAAAAAACAACATATAAGAAAGAATATACTCTCAAATGTGTGAGATTGTGTGAGAAGTATCCCGAGACCGGTCACAACAAAATTTAACAATATAATAAGAATACAAAGGGAAGTCAGTGAAATGTAGTAAATAAATATTTCTAGGAATTGAAATAACATTGAATTGAATTCCTGGTTGGGATTATTTATCACAAAGAGAATAGGATATAATACCTACAAAGAAAGTATAGAAAACCACAGTCGCACAACGCTTAAGTTAAATTAATACAAAAATATGAAATTCGAATAATTTATTTGAGTTTATAATTTGGATTTAAAACAAAATTGATGATTGAAACAAAAATCAATCTGTGTGAACGTCATTTTCATGGTAAAAATTCATGGAACCATTAAATCCAATGTTGAAAATACTTTTGTCTAAATAATTTTCTTCTAAATAGCATGTTTTAAGCCTGAGAGGCACTGGTAATTATTGAAAAATCTGTATATATTATGTACAATCTTATATATTTAAATGAACAATTCTTGTATATATATATATATATATATATATATATATATATATATATATATATATATATATATATATATATATATATATATATATATATATATATATATATATATATATATATAATTTCGGAATCGGCTCCAACGATTTTCTTGAAATTCAGTATATAGGGGGTCTCGGGGGCGATTAATCGATCTAGCTAGGAATTATTTTTAGAAAATGTCATTTTATTCGTGTTTTATCGATAATTTTTTATAATGTAATGATATGTTTGTTTAATATTTATAGTCATATAGTCATTGGAGTGGCTAAATGTTAGCGTGCGAGCAAAATTAATTTTTTTTACATTTTCAAAACAACCCAACCCAACAAAACAACACAATAAAGTGAATAATATTTTTCAAATAAGATTTTGTTATTATAATAGTATAATTTTTTATAATGTAATGATATATTTGTTTAATATTTAAAGTCATTGGAGTGGCTAAGTGTTAGCTTGCTGGACTCGTCTTCCGCCTCGACGTAATATAATTTCCTAAACACCATTAAAAAAAAAAAAAATACCGAGCAAAGCTCGGTCATCCAGGTACTAGTATTTAAATGTGCAAAGACAGGCACGAATCTGGTGATCATAGTTAGAAACACGTAAAGTAACCGGGTATAAAAAAAGTATTAACGGCGAATATTATTTTCGGGATTACAGTTGAAAAATTTTGCAGTCAACTCCAAAAACTTTTAAAATGAAAAATACATGTTTTTTTTGGGTTTAAAACGAGCGTTATACTCAGAAAACAAAATTGTATCCCTAAAAGACATAAAAATCATCAAAATCATGTATTTTGTAATTTTAAATAAAATATAAAGATTTAAGGCGGTGCGTTTAAAAGAAAATTCTTATAAATATAATTAGATATTTAATAACAAAACAAGAACAATTTTTTTCATTTCATACTTTCAATTTATACTTATTATATTGCTTTGAAGATATACAAGCAATAAAACGGATAGAAATTTTTCCCTTAATAGTGTTGAGCTTTATTTTGAGGAGTTTCATGATTTATAAATACAATTTTTTTATTTTTTACGTATTTATTTAAAATAACACAATTTGTTTAAAATAATTAAAAAATTTATAAAATTAAAAAAAAATAAATAAAATTATTTTATGCTGATTGATTTGTAAGAGATTCTAAACACAATATGTAGATTCACCTTAGGATATCCGTTGGTGGCAATTTTGTCTCGAAAATAATCATATTTAATAATAACATCATAAGTTTTAGTTAGGCTAGTAGCTAGTAGTGTAGATGATTATAGTGCGCCAAAGAACATGAACTGGTATGTATGAATATATTCAATCTACGATTAAACTATCATAATACTATTTACAATACACATAGTGTACTTGGGCTAGGTTATGGCGATAGTTTAGATGGAAAGAGATCAGTGACGCTAGTTTAGCTCATGTATTGTTACAACGATAACGCCAGTTAATTGGACTGAACACCATCATGGGATTACTTTAGTAATTCCCATAGGTTGCCAAGCGGATCATCATACAATGAACATTGTTTGTCTGTTTGTCTACGTGTAGCATGTATGAGTACATCATAGTTACAGGATGTTTTCAAAACTAGAGTATGGTAAGTAAAGATAAGCTGTGCGTCTGCTTTATTTCATTATGTCTTTCTAAAAGCTACAATCTAAAATAATCGTCCCTAATAAATATTTTATTTCGATCGACAACTTTACGTCTTAATACCACCTAAATCCTATTACATATCTATTTACAAAAAATTTCATGTCCAAAAATCAATGAACCACATTATGAATCATGTGGAGAAAACTCGGGTAGAAAAAAGTCCGCTAATAAATTTGACTGTAGCAAATGACAACGGTTGGTAATTTTTATAAAAAATACTATTTAATGTTTACCCCTTACGAAATGAAACATTCACACAGTTTAATAGGTGATTGCATTGGGATTTTCACGGGTGATTTCATTATTTGTATCGCATACAGTTGTTGGTGTAATAGTTTGATATCCAAAAATCCATAGAACATTTAACAGACATGAATGTATGCGTAATCAGACTACTCACATTTAACTTAAACTTAAATTTATTAAAAATGTATTATTAATGTATAATTGAAGCAAATTCCTTTATTGGTAATTAAAAAAAACAAAAAACACATTGATTATTTTTTTGAGTAAATTACTTTATGCATTTCTTTAAGTTGAAGACGACTTCAAATAATTTGAATTTTTCTAGGATTTCTGAGTAAGCAGTTCTCTATACTCAAGGAGTTTTATCTACCCGTTTGTATTTACCGAAAGGTTGACAGTTAATCTCTCGTTCCTCTGCTTATTTAAAATAATACTTGCGCGCTAACATGAACAGAAATTTCATTAGATAATTACATAAAATTGGAAATTATTGAACAGTCTAAAAAATACCAGAGACTTTTTTTTCTATCAAAAGTATCATTACATTATTACATTATTAAAGTATCATTACATTAGATTAAAAGTATTATATATATTACATGTTGCATTTTGGACTACCTGTACATTTAACCATTCATAGACATATCTATTGCGTCAGCCGGTTTGCTATACAACAATCATTGATGGTATCATAATGTTATTTTGTTCAAAGATTCATATTGTAAAACTTAAAACATTTAGTGGTTTCAAAGTTTCTTGTGTCGAGTATGGATAGGTAGGCAGGCACCCAGAAAATTAGATTTATAAAGTCAATAAGGTAACATGTTTATTTAGGAGACGAATTATTTAAAATTTATATTTTTTGAAATAAGTAAGTGTATATGCACGGTACTATTTAAGCTATGTGTTCTGGAGCATAAAATTATTAAATTAACAAAAAAATTCCTCTAACCATGAATTTGACCTACAGTTATTAAAGATATTGGGTCGTGAATATATATTTTATACAACAACTAGAAACTATTCATACAAAACGTATTATTCAGCAAGGCAAATGCATCATTCTCGGCCATTATGTGGACTCTAATATTCCATAGCATAGACTACGATCAAGGCTTCATGTACTTCGTAATTTTTATATCGCAATTAGCAGTGTTTGTGGCTTTATGAAGTTCAATTTCTCAGGTCTTAATGTATGTTGATGGATTTAAATGTCATTTAGTCTCACTCTGAATGTTATATCTGTCCTAATTTTTTTAATTTTATGAAAGGGAACACACACCTAAAATATTGCTTTGTTATTCCAAAACACTCTATTAAATGGTCTTAAAATGTGGTATCCGTTTGTGGTCATAAAAATTTTTCATTTAATAGGCTATTTGATCATCGTATTCGTTGTTTGTAATCTCTATTATCTCTACATTCATTAATGATAGACTCTTCTATTTGTATCATCGTTAGTTTCCATTTGCAACGACTTCGGATATGATCATCGATAATTATATAGTCATTTATACTGTGAGTTATAAAGTCTATCTAAAATTAGATATTTTGTGCTTTAAATAAATAGTAATAACCAAGCGATTCCAGTATCATTTTTATGATAGATTCAAATAGACAATATTCAAAATCGTCTTAAGGATTTATAGTAGATGTACAAAAATACTACGAGACGAATCAAACTTTAGTAGAATCTTCATCATTCCTTTCTAAATCACCTATATAAATTACAAACCGATTCATTAAACTATTAAAAAGCTATTTCAATTTTAAAAGTTCTGTAATTTTACAAGTAATATTATAACTGGAGATTCGTTAGCTGAAAGAAAGAAAGCTATCAGGATTTTCAAACTTTTATAATAAGTAAGAAGTTATTCCAGAGAACTGATTGAGCATAAATTTATTAAAATTCACGAAACATTTTTCAAGAATAAAATTAAAAACTGGATGATAATATCGTTTTTAAAGAAAAATGAATTTGCGTATAAGAAAATCCAGCAAAACTGTCGTCAGCTGAGATTTATAGTTACCAGCAGTTGTTCGTTTTAGCTCATTTGAAATCGTTTTAAATCGTTTAAATAAAGTTTATGGAATATTATTTTAATCTGTCATCAATACAAAATTTAGATTTAGGCACTTTAAAAATGTAAATAATTAATTTAAAGATCGACACCAATAATCTCTCATTAATTATGTATTAAATAGAGCGCAATATATAATGTTTAGCGATAGTAACAACATTATAATTATATAATAATTTTTCAGAGATGGTTTTATACAATACAATAATATAAAATATAGTTTAATTAATGTACGAAGATAAATAACAATAATTGTCAATTGAAAAAACGAGTTCATTTCCTACATTTTTTCCGCTACTTGTATCTCCAAAACATTCTTAAATTTTAAACGTTTTATAAATAATTTCCGGGATAATCTTTATAATTTCCCAAGCCGTCTACACACAATAAATAATATGTAAGTGAGAATTTGTTAATTTAATAGACTTACCGTATAAGTCTATTGAAATCAATTCTTAATCAATAATAATATTGAAATCATTTAGAATTAAGGCTTAAATCTTAATTCTAAATGATATATAAAGACATGTTCGTTAGTTAAACCTGATTGATACGGACAGAGTAACATAAAAAAAAAAAAACAAGAAATATTTTTGATGTGTAACAACACCGTCCACTCGGTATCTATGAGAGTGATTTCGTGTAACATGTTGCGTAACACGTTATAAAAATTTGTAACATGTTATGTAATATAATAGAAAAAATGTATAACAGGTAATAAAATAATTAAAAATAAATAATAAAATAAATTAATAAAAAAAAACGTTAATTAATTAATAAAAGTTAACAAACCAATTGAAATAAAATTTAATAAAAAGAAAATCATTAAAAAAACAATAATAATTAAAAAGTAATTACAATAATAAAATGTTTATTTAAAAAAAATAATTATTCTTCGTTACGAAATTTGTCATTTTATAATAATAAAATGTTAATTTTGCTTAAGATTTCTGAATTCACAACTTCAGCTTCTGTGCAATTATAATTTTAAAAACTCTTCGTTAGAGAATTTCTACAAATTTTGTATTTTTTGTATGGTAAAAATTAAAAGAATTTCAAACATTGGTATTCACTCATATACATGATATTTAAATTATAAACACCGTTAGTTGGGATATCGTTACTTGTTTTAAAAGAAATTAAATTCTTTTAGGAAATGTAAACATAGATATTAAAATAATTTCATTATATTACTTTACTATTCAATGCTGAAATATGTTTAAAAATTCTTCTGGCTCATCTAGTGTTAGTTTAAAATAAAAATTTTAATATTCCATCCAGGTTAAGACAAAACAAAGCAATAAATAACATGCTTACAATAATGATAAAACATACAGAGAATCATATGTCCCAAAGTAATTCATAACGTATAATTTCAGATATTTTTCTGTTTTTAAAATAAAATATAGCCGTTAGTATCTAGAAAATTTTTTTATCCTAAATTTACCCTCCACGTTGTAGGTTGAAATGCCAATTCAAATTGTTTTTAATTTTGCTCTTGTCTTAATTTCTCTTTTAAGTATTACTCTGGTGGCAGCTTATTAAAAATTAAAAAAGAACAAACAATTTTTTGAAAAAATATAGATGTACAAAATGTATATTTTGTTTTTTATAAAATTCTATATATCAAAGCTATGTCTCGGTTCTACACAATACGTTCTTATTTTTTTTTAATCATATTTAAATTTTCTAAAAACATACGTGTGCAACTGATAAATCGAATTGTATAACAAATACAAAAAGAAAGAAGTGAAAAAAGTGGGAAAAGTTTTAAAAAAATAACAACAAATACAAAAAATATTGAACGTGTCATTGGCAT
Organism: Chrysopa pallens; assembly: GCA_020423425.1. Lineage (NCBI taxonomy): Eukaryota > Metazoa > Arthropoda > Insecta > Neuroptera > Chrysopidae > Chrysopa > Chrysopa pallens. The sequence goes on from CM035592.1 coordinate 65,541,035, forward strand.
ATAAAACTTGTGAGTGAAAATGTATGAGTATTTTGGTAACAAAAATATATGATAAATTACAAAAGGTTGTGAAGAATATTTTCCAAACTAAAAATAAATGCGTCTGCAATAAACTGATCTTTGAACAATGAATATTTTATATACATAGATATATACAGATATATAATTTTATATAATATTTTTTTATATTATATTTATCGTTTGTGGATGGTTATATACAAAGAGTTAACATACAGGAAGGCCTTCTTACATTAGTAATAAATTCCATTGACATTAAGTTGACGTTATCATTAAATAGTCTGCTATTGGCCTATCAAATTCACACAAGTGACTTCGAAAGATATTATTTATTTATATTGTAACCTAGACAAGTGAGATATCTCTACTGATCAGTATCACTAGGTCCCAAAAAAATATTATTTAAATATCTTTACTAAGAATAATGACTATTTCTATTTCTGATATTTCATTTCTTTGATTCTGTCGATGTTGACCCCTATAAATGACACTTTTAGCTCAATTAGCTATATAAGTGGCAAAAAAAATAATAATTACTTGGAACATAGGCTGATGATAGAAAAGGCCACGAATGTTTACAAGTTTCTTCCACTCGCGAAATCCTGAAAAATTTATATGAAAAATTATTAAAAAGAACTCTAGAATTTTCCTAATTAATTTCGATTATTTCCCCAATTTTCTATATCAAAAATATTTTGTATTTTATGAATAAGTATTTCGACTAAAATGTAGTCATCATAAGTATGAATTATCTAGTCGTAGTGACTCTATGAGGAGATGTTACTCGTTGCTAATTTGGTGACGGTTTGCACAAAACGTATTTTGATACTAAAATTATCGAAATTTATTCTGGATAATGATGTTGAGGTCAAATACATTCCAATAAGTGGTGGTCTGATGGAATAAAAATAAATCTCAAGGATTTATATGTTAATGTATGCAGTTCCTAGTGCTTCGGTAAGAATTCTGTTACAATGATTTGATTTTAAATTTTCTGAAATTTTTATTAGAATTTTTTCAATAAACTAATTAGGCTTGAACTACAACTACGTACTACAACTAGGCTTGATATTGATAATTATTGTGGCAATAAGGGATTTTTGAGAAAATTAAACATATAAAAAAATAGATTATATGGCGTATTTTATATGTACAACTTTTTTTTTTGTAGACTAAAAGTAAGATAACTTATAAGATTGTTGTCCTGTTTGGCTCATTGTTAACAAAGCGATTTAGGTGTAAGTTGTACATTGGCGGGAAACGATTATCTTCGTAATATTGGAAATCGATAATAGTTCTATTCAATAAAATTTAACGATATATTCATATTTTGTATACAAAGTACAACCATTCTATATTTGTACTTTTTTAAATGGTATCTTTTTTAAAAATTTTACTATTCAAAACAGAGTATTTTAAAAGAAAATGTGTATAATATAAATCTTAACTTAAATTTTAACTTAACGTCTGATAATGTTAGAATAATTTAAGTTTTAAAATAAACTGTGGGATTTATATGCACGAGTTTGAAATTAGAAAATTGTTCGAAATAAATAGTTATTTTTAATAGATAACTTTTAAAAACAAGCTTTTTCTTGAATGTTAAAAAAAACTCTTATTAACTTGTTGCCAAACATATAAAAAACATTTTTTTTTTTAATTTCATTAAAATGTAATATGTATACGAAATATCGTTAATATGCTGTTACCGCCAAAGAGTTCCCACGCCTGAAGCCACTCTTGGTTGTAGAATTAGCTAAACTTGAATTTGTATGGTCTATTCTTTATTTTAAAAATAAGAAGTTATGTGTCCGTATAAATTTGTTATTGTAGGTAAAAATGATAAATTGGTTAACTGGTTGAATTTAATTGGAGTAAGTGGGACTCACTAATTAGTCCATTTTTGTATGTCTCTCTGCGTGTCCATCCGTGTGATTTTCAAGATGTATTCAATACTTAAAAGTGACTTTTATAGATCGTGAATGAGCAAAATTTAATAAAATCAAATAACTTTTGCCTGGAACACACAATTTCATCTGAAAAATCAGATGAAGGAATACTATCGGTAGTGAATAATAAAGAATAACATTAGACAAAAGTGAATATTTAATGTGAAATATATATTCTTAAATATTTTGAATTTAAGTCATAAAAGTTATATGTTTAATTTATTACATTAAAAATAAAATTTGATAGTTTTATCTATATGTCACGGGGCCTAAAACACTAGGCTGCCATGGTGTGATAATATTTTGGTAGAAATAATTAGTTACCATCTGTCAATTGAATCTAAATAGGTATCATAATTAGTAAACAATATTTGAATATGTTACTAAGGTTATGTTTTGTTCTAAATATGCTATACTAGTATTCTCAATATTATATATCGGTCTTACGACACCAAAAATGGCAAATGCCTTTTTAAAAAATGGTAAACTACCCTATCCATCCGTCACACATAACTATTATACAAATTATCATATACCAATACACATGTTATGTTTGTTCATTTGTTTGACATAGAAAATATATGTTGCTATTTTAGCGTATTTTATAATGTTAATAATTAAAAGTATTAATTGAATCAGTTAATTTTTATCTTCACTGGTCTTGATAAACACAGTAAATTCAGTAAAATTATATGTTAAACTATATCCACCCAATACATGGTATAGATAGATATAAACACGGTTATCTTGATTTATTTATAATAGTTTTCTCGTTTATACATATATATATATATATATATATATATATATATATATATATATATATATATATATATATATATATATATATATATATATATATATATATATATATATATATATATTGGTTTATATATTATATACAATAGATACATATACATTGTATAAATCATATAACAAAAAATTGTAAATGGTACATACAATATGATATATTTTAGATTCATGAGTTGTGAAAATGAAATAAAAAATATCACAAAAACATAAATAAATAAAAAATCTAACTAAACTAAACTGAACCAACAACTCACAACCACTAGAATTTCCACCTTTACAAATTATTTATTTTCATTCAATTTAATGATTTATTTATTTTGTTTTTGGATTTTTTTTAAGTGTAGGAATATTTATTGTATACTAGCAGACCCAGTCACACGTTGCTTTGACAATTTATGAAAACGTTGGAAACATGAATTTTTGCTTCATGCAAATTGGAAGTAGATTGCTCCAGGAATCACGTTGTTCCATACAAACTCTGCCTCCGTTTTTTACCTCTTTAGGAGAAGAATTTCGGAAAATCCTTTCTTCTCAGATGGTCGGTATTTGGTGTCGCACCCGGTTTTTACTCCGTATTTGGTGTTTTTGTGGACTTCGGTTTTAAATCCACATGTACGTATATCGTATTTGGTTGTGACACCCAGTCCTGCTGGTGTAATCATGATAATGTTGATATTTGAACGACAGTACGAAATACTGCTAGTGAGAAAACATAAATTAAATTTATTTTGAAATTAAAATTTAAATTGTGGTATCGATGGAAACTGGATTTTTAGCATACATGAAAACTTGTAATAAAAAAATTGCCTTCTATTTAAACCCCCTTAGGGGTGTAGAATGGACATTAATGTCCTATCTTATAAATAAAAATTACAAATCACACATTTTGCAATAAATTTGATTAAAATCGGTTCAATAGTTTTGACGTTCATGCGGAACAAATAATGTGCTACGTAATATATAAAAATTACGTTTTATATCTTCATATATATATGTTTTTGTTTTAAACGAAGTATTTGTGATAATATAGAATTGTAATTTTTTTAAATAATTTCATACTGTAATTATGTTATATTGGATCCATTGTAACATTCTACGATTTTGTAGGATTATTGTAAGCTTTTATTCAGTATGGCCCATCTCGATGTCTGCCTATGATCAAATCTTATTAGATAGGTATTCAATTTTACTTCGAGTAGATATTGAATTATAAAATAAATTCCTATATTTTTATGTGTTAATAATTTATTCAAACGAAATTAAGGTATGTATGGGTATAAGTATTTGTAAATGTAAACATATAAATATTAATTATTCTCAAATTGATCTTCCTTCCAAAATCATTCTTGAGTAGTGTCAATTTTTATTGGATGTATTTCAATAACTTTGAAAATATACAAATAACTTAACGAAAAAATATAAATACGATAAATTATTTTTTTTTCGACTGCCAACGAAGGTGATGTTTTCGCGCAAATACATATATATATACATACATATATATTTGAATGGATCCTATGTGCTACTTAACTTAATTCGTGTATTTAACTTAGGTTTTAAATTTTCATTTAAATTTAATCAATCATGCCTCGTGCATTAATTTTTAATTTACCATTTTGCAGTCGATTTTATGATTTTTTAAATTATTTATTTTATTTACCTTTTTTCTACAAGTTTGTGTACTGTATAATTTCAAAGCAAACTTTTAAAATAAATATTATGGGAATCAATGTTTATTCGTAAATGTAAATTTGAATATTTATACAAATATAAAATTTGTCAAACTTTTAAAACATATTTATTTAAATTTTAAAGCGTATTATACAGTAGGCACTGTACGTTTTACTACCGCAGACAAAACGATAACATCATAAAAATTATAGTAAATAAAAGATACAAATCTGGGATGCATATTTAGTGGTCGTTGATAACCTAGTTGTGTAAAACGACCTAAAATAAAAAAAAAATATTTAAAAAAAAAAAAAAAAAAAATCTGGGATGTTGTCAGATGTTCAAATTCGTGTAATATAGATGCCATATTTGCCAAACTATGCAGAATAAATCAATCATTAATTGCCAATCAATTATCTATTATTTTAAACTTCTTACTAATACTATAATTCCTTATTCGAATCATTATTTCATAGCTTATTGATTTTGTACGGTAAGCTATAACACAAATTTGTTATGGTATTCTAGTTACTATTATTTACATTATAATGAAAATGAATTTATTCGAATAGAATTAAATAATGATTGGTTTGTTATTCAATTTCTATTATATCTTTACAAAGCATTACATTGGGAAACCATTATCTATTATATTTACTTAATGTCTGGTATATTTAAAGAATAAAATAAAATAAATATATACACACAATAAAATTTTTCATAAAGTACATTCCGTAAAAAAAAAAAAAATAGAAGATATCTTGTATGTTCACAAATATCTTGACCTTAATGTACACGATTTATTTATTAGTTAATTTGACTATCAATCCTATTGTCAAGATGAAAAAGTGAATTAATTTTTAAGCACTTTTTAATGAGTAATCTTAAAATTTTTTTGGTTGCATACATTTATAACAATTATAAATTTTAATATCATCTAGTAAACTAATAATAAAGTTTTTTGTTATTTAATTACTATTTTGTATGAAGAATCCAAATTGTTATGTATCCTGCAAAACAAAAACACGAATCAATTTTTGTTTGTTTTATGATGATTTTTCAAGTACTAAAATGAATACATCTTTATATTTTTCACCTGTGTCGGATATAAAAATTAGTATTTGTATAATGAATAATCAATTATATTGTGTCACAAGAATTTTCTAGAATCATATACAGTTTAATTTAACTATTAAGGCTACCGGTTAAAGTGAAGAAAAAAATTTTTTTTGAATGTTTTAAATTATCTGCAAAACAAAGCCTTTTAAAAATTTCATACTGCACTACTCATGATATGCAAAAAAAAAAAAAAGCGTACATAAAAAAAGCTAAAAAAAACCGTGGTCTAAACTAAAATTGGATCAGAAGTTTTCTCTTAAGCTGCAAAAAAATCGCGATTGTTTAAATTTCATTAACTGATGCAATATTTTATTGAAAGTCTTAAAAATTTCAAAGAAGATGCCTTTTAATAATTTCATTTAGTCACCGAAATTCGAATTAAACAGTTTCGCTTGTATATTTAAAATGACACTCACAATAAACTTAAATTTCCCAGTTGGAGATGATCCGATTTTTATTTTGATACATATATTCTACTCTTAGAGAGTTATATATTTATGTAAACTTAAAATTTAAGTCAAGTTAATTCGTTTAATTGCTTAAACATGACATTAAATTGCATTTGTATAACATATATACATAGTATACAATATATGTACATATAGTATATGTACCAGGTACATACATAAACTTTTAATTAAAAATCATTAAATAACTCATATTTTTTTAAGCAATTAAACGAATTGACTTCACTTTTAAACTTACAAAAAAATATAACAGAAATGAAAATATAACAGAAAAAAGTAGAATGAATTATTCGAAATAAATACCTCACACTAGGGAATTAATGTTTTTTGTGAGTTTTTAAAACTTTCAATAAAATATTGCAATAATTAATGCATTTTAAGAAATCGCAAGTTTTTTAATGAACCGATTTTAATTTTGGACACGCAATATTGTAGGTTTTTAAATATCTACAAGTATGGTACGTCTGTTTATCTAGGGTCTCTTTATCTAGCTGCCAAGTTATTTCCGAAAATCATACGATTTTTTATTTTTTTATTTTTTATTTTATTGTTTGAATGTACTTGACCAAAATTTGATATTCGTGTGTAGTTTTAATTTGGGCTACTGTATAAATATCTACGTAATAAAGAATCATCAAAATTTTTAATAATCTACGAATAAACGTTTGTCCACTATACTCCAATCGATCCAATATACCATATGTAAAATAAATACATTATGTTGTTATATATAGATGACGTCTATTATATATCAGGGGTATTGACTACTACCATAATATAATGTATAGGTATAACTAAACTATTGTTATTGGTTAAATGTACCGGATGCATTAAAATTATCTATGAATCGAACCATATACGTTTCTGATAGACATAACAAATGCGAATGATCGTTCTTGTTATAAGTACACTCAGCTAATGGTTTTTTGTTGGTATTTATTCAGTCAATCAATATGTCCGTCCAATTTTCATTATATTATTTACCTACATAGAAAATAGTATCTGCTATCATTCGTATATACAGGATGCATTTATAAAAAAAAAAGGATAAATAAATGTACATAATACACAAGTGAAGATAACAACTAACAAAGCTAATTGACTTGGGATCCTGTATCATTGTTTGAACTTTTTTTAAACATTGGAATTCATAAAATATTCATTCATACAGTTATAAATAAATAAATAAATATATATATATATATATATATATATATATATATATATATATATATATATATATATATATATATATATATATATATATATATATATATATATATATACCTACATTTGCTATAAAAATTATAGCAAATGAAAATTTTTTTGAGGAAATATATCAAAGAAAAGTTGTTTGTCAAAAAAAATGAATTTTTTCTTTATTATTTCTCAAATTCATTGGACTTAATGATCCCATTTTGCTCACTCACGAATACACACTTTTTAGGTACATAACATTCTTCCAAAATTTCAGGCCGATATCATTTTTAATATTTCAGTAATCTTGATGAGATCGGATAAACGGCAATTGACTAATTAGGTGATACGTTTGCTAGCATCACAAATTTTATATTCAACTAATTTACTCTAAAATATTTTTTATATACCTACTATAAAAATAATTGCAAATTTACGAAAATTTTGGATAAATCTTATACATTTTATGAACCGTGCACACTGAAACTTTCGAAGTACATCACGCACAGAAAAAAAAATTATTTTGTTTTAATGCATAAAATTCAAAACAAAATAATCATTGAGGAGACGAGAATTCGATTCTGAGTCTTAAGGTTTGATTTCTTTAATAGTATTATTAGACCAAAGAAAAAACCCACAAATTTTTGTTGAGATGGGATTTCTTTATATCAAAACGATAGTTTTCAAAAGAAAAATGGAATTAATTTAGCTTCGGCTCACGTTAAACAAAATCTCGCTTGTAAATTAAAGTCCATCTGCATACTTCATAAGCTAAGGTTTTTAAGAAGCTAACATGTATTTTCATGAATTATTAAAATTCACAAATTTTTTCGTTGTTTAATTTTTGTATTCAATAGTATATGTATATTATGCATAAATTTTGAAGAAACAAACCATGAAGCTAAATAATTCTTACTTAAGGGAACAAAAATTAACAATATTTGTGAAAAAAAAAAAAAACAGATTAATAATTGAAGTGTTTTTAATTAAAATTCATTTTTAAAATCTCAATTTTCATTTTTTTAAATATGGTAAATTATAGCCTTAAATTGGAATATCTACAAAAACTTTTTTTTTTTAATTTATCTTAAAAATACGCTTACAATTTTAAATTATAAAATATACTTATGGAGACACAACATAAGAATCGACTATTTGATGTTTTTAAATAGGTAAAAAAATTTGAAATTTCATTATAACAGTTATTCTAAATTAGTCTTTATAGATGTTAATGACGTTATTTATCACAATCAGTTCACCAATTTAAAATTGATATATGCACATATGTATAGTTGACATTAGTGAATTTATATCTGCATGGTTAGACATTTTGTCTTTTAAAAGTTATAAAGATGAAAATTAAATAAAAATGAATAAAAAAAAATCTTATACAAATCTTGTATTAATCTCAAGTATTAAAGTACAATTATCTGCCAGTAACCTAGAAAGAGATTTTTGATTATTTTTTAATAATCATGTACATATAATTTCCAAAATAAAATATTTATCGTTGTAAATGCATTTAAGGAGTATGTATGATACCATAATTTACAAAAACCTACTGCATTCGATTCATTTGTCATACAAACTTAAAAATGTTTGTAGCTCAACCAAATAAAAAAATTTCGAAAAAATGATTTATTATTTGTTTTGTTTATTTTTAACTTCCAGCTAAGAAAATCGAAGATTTCAAGGAAGTTGTTAGTTTAACCCCGTTTTGAAAAAATCGGGTTTTCATCAGATCTCGACGTTTTGAGGTTACAAGAAGCTTCCCTGACTATCCCTGCGATGTTGTCACTATGTCTGTATGTATGAGTGTGTGTGTGTGTGTCTTGACCAAACTTAGATTTCGAATTCAATTTGGATAGATTCGAACCAGTAGATTTTGTGAAATCTTTTAATTTTGAAAAAACAAAATTTTTTAATTTTGTTTTTTTGGAATCACTTTTAAACGGCTCTATCGATCAACTCCAAAAAGATCAGATCAGATTTGAGATCAGACCATAACAATTAAATCGGTTGATTCGTTTTTTATCATAGCTCAAAAATAAAATTTTAAGCTCAAAAACAATGTAATATGTTATATTTAGTACTTAGGTATGGAATTAGCGGGAAGTTGCAGGGATGGCCTTTATGGTCAACCAGTTTCCAAATTTTTTTTTCTTTTCTTTTTTGACTTCCAATTTACTATGGAACAACGTTAAAATTACAAATATTTTTATCAATTGGAGACTTTCTAATGAAAAAAATACCTTAGTACTTGGGTCCGTAAATATTCTAGGCGATGATAAGCATAAGCTAAAAAATTGTAGCCCAATTATGCATTGTAAACAATAACAAAAATACAACAACAAAAAGTCAGATATCAATTTAAACTCGATATCCGTCAAATTTTTTGTAGGGCACTATTAATCCCGAAAATTTATTACATCTCCCTGGCATCCAAATGTGTTTATCAATTTATCGCAGCAAGTATCCAATTTGCCTTTAAATTTACTTTTTTGCAAAAACTAAAATTAATCAAAATAATATAGGTTTTCACTTCTGTTCTTAAATCTGATTAGTAAAATAAAAATCGTATTTTCAATTTTCAGTTCCATATACTATTTATAAATTGTTCCTGGTTCTGCGCCATAATGTATTTTGTAGCCGAATATAAAATTATTATGCTTGTAGTCTCGGTACTCTTATGCTAATTATATCAATTATAAATACACATTTCGAAAGGCTCTATAGTTTAATGATATCAGAAGTTATAATTATTTCCTCTAAAAAATTATGTTAAATTAAGTATTTTCATGTTTCGCATGTGCTATGGAATTTTTTTCATATTACGATAACAAATGAAACATCTATAAATTTAAAGCTTTACGAAACAATCGAAAATTTAATTAGCGGCAAAAAACGACCAGAATATCCGTAGTAAAAAACTTTACTACAACAAATGTGTTGAAAAAATGAAATCTATTAAGATATGTGTGATATATGATCACTTGAAGGTTCTATTGTAAAATAATTTGAAGGAAAATTGTGGATTTATTGCTTCTTCTCAAAGTACCGAAGTAATACAAAAATAAATTGAAAATACCATTGCAATTTATTTTGTCTACTGATTAAAATTTGTATAAGTAATTGGGGTTGTTAATGACAAAATTCTTTTATTTTAAATCTTAAAAATAAAAGCATTTTGTAATCAAAGATAAGACTACTAACCCTTCTATAAATAAATACATACTTTAATAACTTAATTCCAATATTAATCACATACATGGAAAATCAATTCTAATTTTCGTCCCTAGTAATGTTAAATAATTTATAATGCTAACCAATGACAATTTTTTTATTCGAACCGTATTTAGTGTTAGATTACGATATTTGAACAATTTTTCTTATGTTCAATGTCATTTGACAATTCGTGTATTTTTTTTATCGTAATGCAAGGTTTCTATACACATTACCTAAGAACATTGTAAATAAACATCAGAAAATCCTTTCAAATTGATTAAGTATAGTACTAAACCTTTTTTAGGTGCTATTAATTCAAATAATCTTACATATACTTACATAAAGGGTGTTATATACACATTAAACATTAAATTTGTAAATATAAATTTTTATCCCCGTAGCTATAAATGTGGGAACCAAACTTTAATCATCATGTACATTGAGTCATTCTTGACTCAAATTTACATCTTCGAAACTATACAATGCTTACAAAATAAGGTAAATAAACGCACAAAGGATTAACAAAATGTTTTAAGACAAAGTTTTTGTAACGAAAAAACAATTTTGAATTTATTATTACAAGCCTGTACTTGATTTTACTTGTACTTGTGTCAATCTGTAAATTAAAAGATTAATTTGACCCATTTCTCAGTAGACTATTGAGCTGAAATTAAACACACCTATACCCAAAAGTTGTATTTAGTATCCAATGGAATGTCTGAATTTGGCCGATTATACTACTTCTAAACATACGGTCGAAGCAGAATGTTTGAATTTAATAAAATATTATTGAATACTGGCTTAAAACTCATATAATTTCGTTGGAAAGTCTGTAAGAATTATTATGCATAATATAGTAATAAAAAAATATGCAGTAAAATTAATGTTAATAATGTCTTTTACAAAAACAATCTGAAAATAAACTCATTGTATAGATTTTTAATCAAATAAATATAAACTCTTTATAACTTAATTAACCTTGACTCTTCCTTATTCCACAAAATTACTATCACAAATAAAACAATTCAATTTAATTTTTTGCCTAATTATCTGTAGCTGCACAACTGAAAAGGTAAAAATTTACTACGGCTGGTTTTTGGCTGAAACCAAAGGTGATTTTTTGGCCGAAGCCGAAGTCGAACGTTCGGTCGGACACCAGTTGTATTTCAACACATAATAGAAATTAATACGGTACTATTAGAAAACTTAATTATTTTTCCCTTGTGAATGTGATTGCTTTTTATTTTTATAAATATTAAATATTAAAATAAATATTTTTATAAATACTTACAAGCTTTATTACTTCTTCTTTTGTTAAAAAAATTATGAAAATGTTGCGATTAATTTTGCGAAGGCAGGAAGTTCATTAATTTCGTCAAACCCAAGCCTGAATGAAAATAATATTTCTTGTTTTTTAATCAGAAAAGCAAATATTGTTTCATCTATGAATTTTCAGTAAGAAGGTCTTAGAAACCAAAATTCATAATCTCATACACGAAATGAAGAATGCAATTGCTATATTTTAAAGTTTTTCATAATATTATTTATTTATTCGAATTATCCCATTTAATATGTTTTTTTATTATCTCACTCTTTTCTGCCTCTATTCGGGTGAAGTATTTTAATTGATATTCAGCAGTATGTGAGGTAAAATGTTCATCGTTTAAAATCGGGTGTCAATTCAACAACACAAAAAGTTTCTATTTACCTTCAGTTTATATTCATGTTTTTATATCGTATTGTAGTAAGTAAAAACTATTAAATAACTATTAAAAGTGTGTAATGCACTACGAAATTTTTTAAATGAGATTACAAGAAAATAAATTTAAATAGAAATTCGTAATTTTATGTTTTACTCGGATTGGTATAGTAGATTTGTTGCATTCCAACCTCAAAATTAACATCAATTCCTCATTTTCATTTTTCATTTTTATGTCGATGTGATTATCTGTCAAGGTTGATTAAGGAATATGGCCTCATTTGATCTCGTAAATTTGGACACAACAGAGTATGCTTTTCTAAGCATCCGATAAAAATAACGCCTAATTCAAACGTCATATTGAAATTACAACGTACATCTAGATAAGATTTTGCGTTTATTATTGGCAATGTGTTTTTATTTTTGATTATATTTCAAATGTATACCTACGATTTTTGTTTTACTGCATACCACCCTATATATTATATTAAATAGATTAAGATATCTTGAACCATAGTTTGCTTTGAGGCATAATTTAAATAATATGTCCAAATCAGATATTTCTACTTTGAAGATGAATGAATTCGGTATGGTACCATATTTTCAGTATGTTTAAATAAATTTTACTTCTATTATTTGGCATTAATGTATGTATTAAAGTTTCACAAATTTTCTAAAGAAAAACAATTTCATTTGTGAATAATGGTTTTGGTGGATTATCGTTTATAAATAATATCTTATTACATTAAGAAATATTAAGAATTAGTTGAAGAATTGCTTGAAAATTGTCACGTTGAAGCTAATAATTTATTTATTAGCATATATTGTATGCTATTTTCAACATATCATACAATTATGCATAATTTAACTTTGTAGGCACAAATTTATTTTTAAAGTACCTTTATAGTTTGAGTACGTACGTACTAGGAAGAAATTTCTTGAAATTATGGGTTCCGGAAATCATTATTTCCTAATTACATAATTTCAAATCGTATTTTCTTTATGTGAATATATTACCAGGAACTATACATTGCTTTAGTTTTCTCCAGTTTTAGTAATTATAACCTATGTAAAAATACAACTCGCTGATGAACCATAGGGTCTTATATGTTACAACGTTTATTTTGAAGCAGCTTATTTTCGTATTTTCTATAATGCCTTTACGAAAATTGTTTTTGTTCATTGAAAGGAAATCGAATAACTTACACCTTAAAAGCAACAAAAACAAGCGAAAATAATAATTAACGGTTTTAACAGTCTGAATTCACGATGTATGCCTGTCAATCAATTTTGAAACTATTAATAACAATGAATAATTACATCAATTCCATTAACAAATACGACAAAAATGGCCATTTAAGGTCTTAATGTCTTCAATAAAAGTCTAATATAGTTATAGACTTTTATAATAAAAATAATTTTCATCCGCTAAACAGATGAATAAAGGACGCCTATAATACGTATTTTCGACTATTAAATGGCATGAATAAATTTTTTTTTCAGAAATAACACAGATAAACTGATGGCAAAAAAGGTATTTCTAATTTATCTTCTGAAAAATGTCATTACTGAAGCAAAGCAGAGATTTGATATGTTGCTAAAGCGAATCAGATATTTTTGAATAAAATTTAAATTTAAATTAATATCAGTATAAAAATTAAAGTTTAAATACAAAATTGGATGAAAAATAATAAAAACATATTTATCTGCAAAATAATAAATAAAAGGTTTATCGAAACCATTTTTCGACAAAATAAAATTAATAAATCATATATTTCTGTATTTATTTTAAAAATTAAACAACTATAACAATAAAAATCAATAGTTTGTGACCATTTATCGCTCGACATTCGTGCATTGACTTTTATGTCGAATATAAATTATTGAAACAAAGACACTTCTGACTTGCCTAGAATAATAATGCTTTTTATGACGTAGCATCGTCTTTTTGATGAATAATAACTATTGCATAAACAAACAGCTCTTTTATTTAAACGTAATTTGTTTGCACTGAAGCAATTAATATGAATTATTTGTACATGATTCTAGTATTGGTTCTTAAGGTCGTTTCATCGTGAAATCACTTTTCGATAGATTGTAACTTTTTTCATGGAATCCGAATTATGCTTATATTCCGTAGCTACAAGAATTTTTCGCCATTTAAATCGCGAGATCACTTTATCGAAAATCAATCCCAAATGTCTCCATTTCGAGAGGATTTGAGATACAGAAGGTTTTCTTTTTCTATATTTTCTTTGCTCAAAACTTTTCTACATTATCACCATGAGCTAATGCTAACAATACTCATAACATAGCAAATGCTCTGACTGTAACATGCTCTGATTAAACTAACTCAAGTTAGAACTACATTAAACTCGCATTTATAATATATCATTGCTTAAATTATTAAAATATAATTTAGACTCACATTTTTGCATTAAAAAACTTCAAATGATCACGTAAATGTATGAAGTTTAATAAACGAACATACAAAAAAAAATACCATAAAAAATGTATATAAAAACAAAAAAAAGAACTTAACAAATTTATGTTTATTCCAAAATAAATAAAAATTAATATAATATATATATATATATATATATATATATATATATATATATATATATATATATATATATATATATATATATATATATATATATATATATATATATATATATATATATTACCTCTATTAACACTATGATATCATAAATATAATAAATATATACCCACAAACCTACTAAATTAAATAATTTCCTTGAATGTCCAAAATCCATTAGTACGCAACTCTCAAAAATATGAGATTTTTATGTTTTCACGGTAAGAAGTTGCTTCCACTGCTGAAAGGTATAAAAGTTGTTTGTCTTATTTCAAGAGGTTTAAGTGTGATATGCACTGAAAATTTTATGTGTGACAATTTGGAAACAATTTTTCATAGACTTATTTTTACATCCCATTACTATGAGTTATACTTATGTATGAAATTTAAATGTTTTTCATGTCATTTTTCGTTTAGAAATAGTTTGGGAATATGTACACTTCCATATAGATAAATAAATAGCAATAAATGATACCTAAGTAATGATACTTAAGTAAATGATACCTAAGTAAATTTTTTCGTCTTATCTATTTATCGTCTAGCTTTGATTATTTATACAAAGCAAAAAATGAATTTATTAGTTTCGAAGCTAGATCTTCATTTTGAAAAAAATAAAAATTTTCTTTTACACCCGTATATTTGTTGACTGCAACTAAATCTCGAAAAATCTCCTATTGCTCTTATATATATTTTATTTATATCTATTTATGCTTAGGGTAAGTTATGCAACTAAAAACTTCACAACTGGGATAAAATTTTAAATAAAATTGATTGCGTTAATAAATTAATTTTATGCTTTAAATACCCGGCATATTTTTAAGAAACATTGAATTATTTGTAACAATATTAAATACATTTGTAAATATTAACACTATAAAAATACATCAAATATCTGTTCCATTCGGTTATAAAGAATTTCTTATATAACAAATAAATAATAAATCTGTATAAATCATTAATTATATTCGTATTAATTAGCTAGAATTATGGTAATGTACAACAGTTTATAAAGAAGTGTTTTAAGGAAAAGTTGTTTGTTTACAAGACAGACAATTAAAAACTAATAGCACCGTGAACTATAGATCTCACGCAGAAAAAAACCAAAAACCGCATCTTTCTTGATTACATATAATACAAGTTGATGTTTTTAAAAGTTTTATAAAATGAAAATGAACGCAATTTCCAAAAATTATAAAAACAAAAATTTCTATTTTCCTAAGCTCTTTTATCATTTCAAGCCAATTGCAAATCAACATTACTTGTGTAAAAAAAAGTTTTGGCCATTTTCTCCATGGGTGCAAAAGTTTCAAGAACTATAGACTAAATTTCAAAAATAAAAAAAATAAGGGTATAAGAAATGTGATCAAAATGGGATAATGCGTTCGATAGTTGCAGCAGCAACAAACATTGATACATAGATAGAAAGATTCATAGATAGATGCAGAAAAACAAAACGCAAAATCGTCTAGTGATAGACCTCATAACGTTCAGTGAATAATTTTATTTTACTTTTCGCAAATCTCTCAAAGTACTTGAACTCACTTTTTAGATGGGGAACCCGATATCAGAAAAGGGAAACTTTTTCAATGGTTGGTAAGAAAATCCATGTCAGTTATATTTACAAATCAATATATTTTTGGGTTTTTTATTACATTTTTATATTTTTTTTTGAATACGAATACTTTTTTTGAAGAATAATTATAAACGAGGGAAGCTTGGCTACTAAAGTATTTTTACAAAAAGTGAAAATCTTTCACATCGTAGCGAATCGATTGATGCGTTACGAGGAACTGAAATTTGTAATAAAACATCCACATTCTAGAAAATATTATTCTTTGTTCAACTGTTTGCATGTAAATTGTATATCAAATTTCAAACAAAAAATATTGAATAATGACAAATTGAGTTGAAAATTCTAAGAATGATTGAAGAAATTATTATTAATGGCAAATATCAATAATTATTCATTTCAATTAGTTAGTAAATTTTGAGAAATTTCCTATGTTAAACCATTCACAGAGTTATATATTATTTGATTGATAAACTATAGTATTTCGTAACCATAGAACCAAATGAATACATTTTAATGCTTGGTGCCCATATAGATGAAATTTGTACCATAACTAAGCTTCATTATTATCTCAACCGGTTTTTATTCATTTTATATGTAATATTATTTTTATTTTTATCTAGTAGGTATACCAAATATATAATATATAATCTGTAAATTACATAAGTTGAAATTGTTACATAATAAAATAATAATTCTATATATTATACGTTTATATTTATGTACGTATATATCATTGTAGTACACACATACGTATACAAACATATATGAAAACTCTCCTACTGTGTGTGATAAACTATATGATAAGTCAAGTGGGCTCTGATTTATATTATGTGAAAAGCAACGAACGCCAATCTGGCATAAATGTGACAGGAACTGCGGACGACTTATACATTGAAAATATCTACCCATTCTCAAACTCGTATAATATGATACTTATCATACTGATTCGGTTATTATAAACGGTTTGGTGTGTATTGATGTATGTGTGTGTGTGTGAAAGAAATGTCGTGAACATACCAATAATAACACGTTTCTATTATACATCTATATATTATTCTAGTTGTCTGTTCTACGCGACTTCATACTCACGATTCTACTCCAGAAAGAAAAGTAAAAAACACTCTACAATTTTAATAATCGAAAATTCTCGTAAAAATACCCCTGGAATTCCAAGTGTAATATATTTCTCCTATCAAAATCCTGTAGTTTCTTACTTTTTTTTTCAAATTTTTTTGCTTAGAATAAAAAAGGCTGCAATACAACCATTTGCAATAAAAAGCTCACAATTAGTTTTGAATAAAATTTTATTTTTGTATTTTATTGTTAATATTGAAACAAATAAGTAAATTATTGTGATAAGCTTCACTCAAATCTTATATTTTAAGAGATGTAATAAAATAATACAATTCAACACTCAGAATTCAAGAACACTTTTCTCGAAAAGCTGACAAATCGATGGATAACAGATTCGTAACAGTTATGTTGAAACAGCCAAAAGCAAATTTGAATTATCAATATCGCTAATTATATAGTAATATATATTACAAATTTGGTAATCAAAATTAACTCCCAAATCGAATCTGCGATATATATTTAAGATATTTAGCCCAAATTGCTTGAGAGAGAATAACAAAAAACAAATTTAACTGCCTATTTTGAGATATTGTAAACTTCACTTATTTAAAATTTTAAAGAAATAATTTAACAGAAACAAAACTGAAATCCTACAGTGGCAATGTGCTCTAAAATGAATGAAACAAGAAAATATTCAGGTCGAGAATATTATCTAATTTTAAAAATGATGTTTATGGAATACTATTTTATGCCGTTTCTTGGTTCTTAAGTCTTAAAAATTGTGAAATCTACTGAACAAAAATATAAAGTTTGTACACCTGGTAATTTTTAATATCCGAATGTCATCGATAGTATGTAATTTTATTATACATTTCTACGAAAAATCATAACGGCTGAAAATTAAAAAAGTCAAAACCTTTCCACAAAATTATGTCAACACTTTCTATGAGAACTTATTAAAACTTTTATACATACATGCATTTTGTCCTAGTAAAAGAAGCATGCGTCAGATGTTGCAGGACAAGGATTATTCGAATTCACAACAGCAAACAAAAAGAAGATTTTTGTTCAAGAACGATTTTCACCTACATTCAATTATATTTAATTGTAATTAATAGAATACTAATAAACTTCACATCTCAAAATAGTAAATTAATTCTAGATCGCCTAAATCTTAAAAAGTTTACCCCAACATAACTTATTATAAGTTGTCAGTATTGACATTACAATGGACTGTATCATACCAATAAAACTCAAAATTTTAAAAAAAAAATTTTTAACGGGTGCATTATAACTTATAACAGTTAATAATTTTATCAACTGATATTCTAATATTACTAGTATCTTCCATGCAACAATGTTATACTGAAATACAGTGAAGATTAAAATTATATGATTTTCGATTATAAGCACCCCATTTATCTATACGAATGGAATAAAATAGGAGTTTCTTGAAGGCGAAAAATATAGTTTGTTGGATACATGTGGTGGAAGTCTTATTGCACCAGTTGTGATAAAATTTGGATATAGGTGTACAAGTTATATGATATCCCTCAGCATACAAAAGCGGTATGAACTATTAATGCACTGGGAAGTATAAAAATTTTTCTTCAGAATCAAATATTTACCAACCTTACGGTGGTTTGGGGTGTGACCTCGAACTTCTACTTATTCTCCTATTCTTCAAACGAATCCGTATTTTTTAAGTAGCAGGGCTCCCTGAAAATTTATCGAATAAATATATTAAATTTGAATATATCAAATTTTTTTTCTCAAAGATCTCAAGATCTACATAGCGTTTCTACAATCGCATAGAATACTTTCAAAAATTCTAAGAATGAAATTATGTTGGTTATATGCAGAGTATAGTTATAACATATTTATTCCACTTTTAATATTTTGCAAATTAAATTTGTGCTCAACCTTAAATTAGGCTGCTCATGTATTATAGTTTTGACACAACCATATAGCATCGTCAACAAATTGATAGTGCACAACTATCGTAGTCTCATTGCTACGCTACGTTACATTAGAAATATATTCCCCCGTTGCAGCCTGTCTATGTACTTAAAACCATATATATGTATAAAATAATGAAAAGGATTCTAATTGAAAGTTAGTATATCAATTCTATTCCAAGTTCTAAGCGATTACAAAATAAATGGATTTAGATTTTTGATTCATTAGTCATTCTCGTTCAGGGTTGCGTGTATAGGTAGAACTGTATAGATAAAACTGTTCACAGACCAGACCACGGTCCTATACATAGGTCTTGACAGCTTAAATGGACAACTTTTGATTATTTTTATAAAAAACATAGCGGTACATATAACGTGAGTATAGAAATGTCAGTAAATAAATAAGTGTGCATCAGTAGTGCTACTGTAAGAAGTTGACGGTGGTGGGTAGTATTCTCTACTTACATGCACGGAAACTTATAAGAGCGGCTATTTATTATTCTCTTTTGGTCATAATATTGACTTTCACAAACCTGTTTATATGATCGTGGACCAGAGATTTTAAAATTATACATACGTTGAGCAGTTCTACACCATAAAAAATTCGATTCATCTTAACTTATCTTTTCTTTACTAACTGCTATGATAATCCGATAGTTTGTTCAAATTATCGCTGTAAATTTATAATACACTTATGATTGTGGTCCTATTGATCCATTCAATCTTATTCCAAGTTTTTTGCTCGCGACTTCGTAAAATAAATAAACTTGGAAAAAATTAAATCTTAACTATTTCTGTCTTTATTTTAACTAACGAAATAACAAATAGTTTCAAGAGAAAGAAAGAACGAAATTGAACTACCCGGGTGAATTTTGTAAATAAAAATTCCAAAATTCACTTGGCTAGACAGAATTTTGGCTAGTGTACAAATTATCAAAATATAATATTTATACTTTGAACGAAATAAAGATGACCACAGTTAAGAGATTTAAGTAAGAATATAGTAATACGAAACTTTGAGTCAACTTTTCTCGTAAGAAATGGTTGATAGTACTGCGTAATTGCGATGGGAATTGCTAATTTAATTTACTTATTTATTCAATTTATTAATACGAAGAAACATATACAGTTTTTTAGAAAAACCTCATAATACGTCGTTACAAAAAACTGTAAAAGTAGATTCTCTCCCGAATATTCCAAGATATTTTAAAACTCCGAAATTCTTTAAATTATAACATCATAAATGTTTTACAATTATGAGTTTTTCCAATCAGATGGAACTAATTCTTTAACCTATTTGAATGGTAATTAATTTATAAACACTCTTGAATAATTCCATATTATAATCGCTTATTTTACATATCATTACGTTTGTGTTAGTCAATTTGAAGTTCGTTATTACAGCCAACAATAGTATTACCTCTACAATGACTATCATAATAATGATTCACACTGAAACGTGTTCTATACTGACATCGACGGTGTATATGTTGATTGTTAAAATGCTAAGATAAACTAATAATGAGATTTTGAAATGTCTATGAAATTGTTACCACAAGTAAAGTAGATTGTTTAATGTAAACTTGTATGGGAGTATTGAATTGATATAGTTTTAACAACTAAAGACGTAGTTTATAATGGTTATTTTGTATTAAGTGAAATTGATTATAATATAAACAAACATTGACAGTCATAATTAAACAATATATAAATTTTCTTTTATATTGATTTATTTAACTTTCCTTCTATAATTGAACAAGCCAGTACATCAAATTGTTTGATTGCATCAAGTGTAACATTATATTTAATTATAAAAATTTTTCAAGACAAAAGAACTGCGTTCAAATTAAATCTACAGTATTGTGAGCGTAGCTAAACATATTTAGTTGAATTTGTCTCCCTTATATTAAGAAATGAATCAATTTTTAGCTTAAATGAGATTTTTTAGAAATGTTTGACACCGGCATCGAATGGAAATTGGTCCCAACGTAATTATTTATAGAAATTTTTTCTTCCATATACTTTCTTTTATATGACGCTCATTAATTTGGCAATTTTGTGAATAAGATTAAACCATTATTATTAATGCATGTATTTTTGTTAAATATTGTAATCGCATCAAATCAAAGTGACCACATTTGACCACGTGAAAATTACTTATTCAAGTTATCGGACAATGGAAGTCTGACTTTTTCACGTATTAGAAAAAATGACTTTTAATAAATGTTATTGAAAAATATTGATTCAATTACAAAAAACCTGAAATATAACCTTTAAACGAACGCCTTGTAGCATAACGCCCCAGATTAGAATTTTCGAGGAGGATAAACTTGTAAACTAATAACCATAATTCAATAGCATACTAATTTTTAGACGATATCTTATCATTCCATAAAATGTTTACCGGCCAGCTAACAATTATTTATATATTTTTAATTTTATATAAAAATATAAGCGGAAACATATTTTAGTACAACTTATTGAATGAAAAAATATGTTATTATATTTTATTTTCATAATTTGATTGCATTCTTCTAACCATGATTATAATTCACTGAAATAAAATTGCTGTTAGTAAATTAAATTTAATTTTCTTTTGTTACAGGCTAATTCTAAATTGATCTCTCATAACTAATTTTACGAATCGTACGACATATGGCATAGTGTGAATGTGTTTGATACGGTATGGCTACAACACCATGGTTGTATAAAACCACAAAATACCCATATAAACGACTATTTATTTTTTATCACATGTGAATTATTTTATTTTTTTTTATTTTTTTTTTTACGAGTGTGTTGTAGATTTATTTTTTTTCCACGTTAAGTTGGGGGTGTGTGAGTGTGGGTTATTAGTTTTTTTCTTCGAGTAAATTGGTCATTACTGCTTTGATATTAAAGTCTTAAACTAAAAAACTGCAACCAGAATAAATGTCTATCACATACACACCTAAAACCACAAATCATTGCATATTTTATATTAAACATAATCAGTCGGGTGCGAAGAAGTCAAACACAAAAACTATATTACAATTTATTATTTCGTATATTACACGACTGCATTAGTCAATTTTAGAATCACAAATCATACTAATCACAAACACAGGTAAACAAAACGCATATTTTTCATAATTTCAGATTGTGATTTTAAATTCTCATTTGTAATTTTTTTCGTCTCTATTATTTCGAAAACAAATAATAATATGGAACTGTCTTCGACGCGTTGCAATCAAAATCATTATTTTTTAAGCATAAAAAATCTAAAAGGAATTGAATTTTTAAAAAAAGGTTATTTATTTCAAATATGATGACAAAAATTTATAATCCTCATTGGGAAAATAGTAAACTAAAGTTTCTTCTATGGGGTTACAGGAAAATCATAATTTATATCTCATATATTTATCTATTCGAGTATTATAGTTATACATTTGCTCATTATATAAACAGATAAGGTCTATCGAACACAGGTGAGAACTATAAAGAGACAGCAACCAAAACAAATCACACAGTTTACTGTATTCACCTAATAATCAATGACGTACAACAGTTGCCATGAGTTACAAACTAAGCATGATAAGTTCTGTATATCTACAGTGTGCATTCGATTGATCAATTTACGATCATCGGTACTAATTGTAAATCAATTCTGCTTTCATATATTGTAAAAAATTGCTTGATTGTTTCAACCCGCTCTCATGATATTAGTATTTAAAAAAGTAATTTCTGTCGAGCGCCCAACGGAAAATAAAAAATTGCCAATTTAACGCAGGTTACTTAATGGCTCAAATTTATGATTTTTTCAAAGTATAATTTTTTTATACGTAATTTCCATCGCAGAGACCGACAAAGCATTTACTTCCATAAAAATAGGCAAATAAAACAATCATATTTCAGTTTCCTTAGTATTATACAGGAAAATTCATTATTTTTAATATCATACACAAAATATTTTATCTGTATCCCAGGATGATTTTAATTTGTATAATATACCCATTTACGAAGGACCATAAGAAGGCGTGAAAATCTAAAACCCATGATGTAATAAAATTGCTAACTAACACCCGTTAAAAAACAAACAATGACGTACAATTCAGTTGCCATATAATCAAAATAAAATTAACTTAGTGTTACAAACTTGATATTCTGATCTACAGTGAACAAGACGCATTCTTCAAGAAATTGTTTAAGCTGTCTTTCTACCATAAACGTTTTGGTACCATAATATAACTTCACCTACCATATAATAAGAAAGACTTAAAATGACCATACTGCTCGAAATAAATATTTAAAAAATGAGACTTGAAATAAGGTTGAGAATTATCATCTGGGAATTTAGTATCCTAGTAATATTTGGCAATATTAAAGTTATTATTCGTAGTAATTATTGATCATATTAAAAAGTAAGAATAAATTGCTATTTAATGAAAACGCGAGATTTATAACACTGAACATTTTCGTAAGTATCAGTAAGACTACTTCAGCGTTACAATCCCACTTCTTACGAAAAACAAGGGTTTTTTTGCGATCCTTCGCCGACATACAGATTTGTATACAGATAAGTTTAAAGTTTTCATATCGGCATCTTTTGTGTTAAATATTGTTTGAATCGAAATTATTGTACAGAATGTCGAAAATGAAATGATCCAGTTTCAATACGTTCTCTTAAATAATTTCTAAACAATGTCGTCGTATATTCAACGGAAATAATATTATATACATGTGTATGATATTGGCTAGAATTCTACCAACTTGTAGTAAAATTTCTTATCTTAACCTTTACATTATTATAACAACTATAAACGATTTCCTTTATCGATTCACAATGTTATTACGTATGTATGTTCTGCTTAAATATTATTATTATTATTATTTCATTCTAACTTTGATCGTATCTTTTCTTGATACATTCATGCATGTTATATTATATACATATGTACTGTTAAAAGTTTTACAAAATTAAATTTTATTCGAAAAAAATAAATGTTTTATTAATAAATTTATTACTATTTTATGTAAATTTAATATGAAATAATGACAGATTTATCTTCCGTTTTATTTCTCATTGCTATAATTAAGTAAGATGGTAATTACTTTCTACCTTATAATTATCTCTTTGTTATTTTTTTATAGATAGTAAAATTTTAAGTTGTGAAATATGGTAATTGGTATTTACATGACCCAAATATGTAAATCGTAATCACACTTTCTTGATTACTATGTTAATAATTTTCAAATTCAACGCGACGACGACACAAATATTCAATAAGTCAGAGTATATTAATTTTAGTTTCTACAACACTAGAAAATATTGAAGCCATAAGCAAAATTTTGAGATAAATGTTCGTAGAATCATCTAATTGGGTATCTCACTTCCACATGTCCTACTGTCGTTATATTTGTATTTTCAACGTTAATTTTCTGTCAAAATATCCGACTTTAAATGAAAAATATCCTTTTATCCTAAATTCTTGATAACCTTGCTTGGTCGTAAAGAAAAGAGAGCTTTCAGAAACTGAAATATATTTTCTACAAAATATCGAATTAATAGTTGGTTTAAATATCTCAACAGGTAATCAATATAGAGATAATTTAAAAAAAATAAACTGATTATTCTAGTTTTCCGGTACATACAATAGTTTTATTTAAAAAAAAAAAACATCGATACAGAAGCTTTAAACTTCAAAATACTTTATTTTTCATATTCATATTATCATGTTTAAGTAAGATACACCCATTCTAAAATCACTTAAGTTTGCTCATATTTATTATTTCCATTATTGTTTATTTTATATAGACTATTTCTCTGAAATTATCTGCCCTAATACTACATTACTTTACATTTTGTCCCTTTTCAATAAAATGAACTGAACGGAAAGCAAAATATAGTATAAATATTCAAAACATATCGATTTAGAAAACAAAATTTAAATTTACCCTAAAAAAATCAAACTAATAACCTGTTTTTGAAAATTGGATTCATAATATATTCAAATTGAAAATGATCTAGATTTGACATTTGTAAATAAAATTTGAATAATAAGTGTTGTGATAGCGCAGAGGGACGACCACCAGTATGTCCTTTCTTTATTGTATAAAAACGGCATACATATAATATAACGTTCAAAATATTGTATTTGAGGATTCAAAGTGGAAAAAAAAGCTAACAGAGGCTTACATATTTACATGCACATACTGAGAAAAGTGTTACTTTTTTGTGTGTGCATCGTTTAACAGTTTTCTCTTGACTATGATCTGACATATGTAGAGACAAGTTATAGGATTATATATTCATCCACAAAAAATTCTCGCTATTAGATTTCGGTTTTATTCTATATTGGAAGGTATGTGTATAAAAACTAAACCATTCACATATTAATACGATCCGTAGGTCAGTTTTATAACAATGAATTCTGTGTGAAAATTTACTGTAATTACATTTGTAGTACCTGCATCTAATTTTTTTAAATAAAACTATAAATCTAAAGGTTGATTCCTCTGAAATTGTCCAGTTTTGTTCGTTAATAAAATTATTATGTTACTTCCCGAACATAGAACCAAGGAAATAAGTGGAAAAATTGAGCCTTTCGTGTACCAACTACAAGTTCCATGTGTTTTATATAATTTTCTAAAGTCATCAGATACATTTAAGTCTAAAATTACATTAAAGAATAAGTTAACAGTTTTTATTAACCCGATTCGATTTAATTAAAATTGCTGGAATCTCTATAATCCTATTGTAAATCTTTAACCTTTGACAAATAAAAAACACAAATAATCAAACTAATTAATCCTTAAGAATTTTTTTTCCTTATAAATTATAATTATAGACATTCCATAAATTATAGTGACATCATTAATCCGTATATACAAATATTTTCAACCTGCTTTTTAGGAGTTTAACGATTAATTAATTTATTTATTTTTAAATGTATCTTATGTCTGAATGTAATCGAAAAAGATGAATCGTGCTGTCCGACGACTGGTACTTTTATTCCATTCGTCGAAGTCTTTCTTTTGATACACATTAGATGCATCTTAAAAAAATATAAAGCTGAAATTACAACAAAGAATGACACCATATTTCTGCATCCTGAGAAACGATTTTCTAGGTGAAATTTTGAATTGTTAATCGCTGTTGCTATTTGATGTGGGAAAACGTTAGTAGTGGTGATGAATGTTTCTGAAGGTCTAAGGAACAGGTATAAATAAAAATTTTTAAAATCGGAGCTGTTCCACAACATTTTTTTACATTATTCGGCATATTAAGTAGTTAACTAGAAGTTTTCAAAGATTTCAAAGACGCATTTTTCTGTGTTGTTACTTTTGTATTGATCTAACCTATTGTTTGGTGTGGTATTGTATGTGTCTTAACTTTTGTAATAACTTTGCAAAAATCTAAGGTAGATCTAAACTGTTTTTTGGAATTTTCATCAAATCTTTATGATCATATGGCAATGCCATTAAGTCCTTTTCTGAATAATATCTGAAAGATTTGAAAACGCTCACCTCTTTTCGGACATGAATAAAACAAGTTTCAATTTAACTGGTAGCTGGTTGCCTAATAAAATAAAATTCGTATGGAATGGTTAAATTTCCCACTTGAATAATATTTTTATCCGATTTTTTTGTTTGTTCACTGATACTACTATGACTTGGATTTCGAATAGAAGAGAACTGAGCAGTATAACGCTATTTTGCCATACTCACCATACACATGTATGATAATATGTTAGAGATATTATTTGTATTTTATATATTAGATATACTTTATCAATAAAATATGTTTTCAAATCATTTTTTATGGAACATTAAGCTTTTTATTATATTACAAGACTATATATAAATGTATACATTATATATGTGTTATATAGGTTTTTAGCACGAATAAGTTGGTATAGTGGAGACGGATACTATGGATTTATCCATATACTTAATACCTTCTATATACAATACTAAAAAAAATATATATTTGCTTTGGTCATGGTTTAATCGTATCACATACATAAAAGATCCAGTATCAATATAATTTATCCTACCACAAAATTTGAATAATTAGCCAGTATCATAGACTGATTGACTTAAATCGAAGTCCACATATCTTATTGCGTAGAATGTTTGCTCCGATGATTTTATGATATAGTGGTAGTTTTGGATTAAGAAACAATCTAAAGAACAATGGCGAGTATTTAATTCGCCTATAAAACATTAAAATTACGAATGCCTTTTCGACTTTTTAAGTAATTATTAAATTATGAAAAACTAGAATTATATAAAAAAAATTATTTTTAATTCATTGATTTCAAGGGCGTCTACAAAAATTCATTTTCTGCTCTTGTCGCAAATATGTTGTAATTTTTTTTTTTTTTGTGTTCATTATAAATTTTATGATACGATTTAATGAGACGTAGAGAAAAGTTAGAAGAAGTAAGTTTTAGGGATGTTTATATGCTCTTTATATCTGGTTAAAAATTACTTATTCTCCTGATATACAGATCTACCTGATCTAAGGGAATGTTTTCTTTGTTATTAAAAATTGATTTCTATTTATTTCCATTATTAATTAAAATAAGCTCGGTCATAATCTTACAGCCTTTTGTGAAGTAATTAGAAGTTTCCATGATTATTTAAAAAAATGAAATTTTACAAAGTACATAATACATTGATTAATTAATTTCGTAAAAAGTATAAAATATATTCCTTTTGCTTTGTTTAATATAATGTCTTGTAATTCTGACGGCTCAATTGGTGCCTAGAAATATTCTTTCTTTTCCAAGTGTTTCAAATTAGTTCTGTTTTTGAGGTTATGACCTCAGTAACTATAGCATTCTTACTTTAGCAGGTATATCAACGTATATTGCACAATATAATCATAGACGCTAGATTTATTACGGGAAAATGATCTCGAAATTTTGTATCACATATCAGCCTCCTTACAGTCCGATACGATATTACAGCCTCCAGTGCTCCATATCCAGCTATAAATTTAATACAGGCAGTAATATTTAAATAAATAGCCTTCGTTCAGTCAGTAGATGTCCATTAACTATATATGTGTTTCGAAACATGATGTAATGGATGGGCACCTAGGTATAATGTCATTAATATTGTATATAAGCAGTATTTAATATCATATTTGATGACATAATTCCTAACATCTATAACAATCATGTTTCAAATCACTCACAATGCTGGCCGAACAATCGCTTTCATTCTTTGTAGTCAGTGATTAGTTTAATGAGAGTTTTTCCCAGTCAATTTTTCTCTGTGTCTATTATCATTAATTTTATAAAGTAGAAGTAAACTAGCATTATAACGATAGCCGCGTCTCGAATAACATTCAAATTTTTTTTTTATAATATACGGAACCCTTGAAATAGAGGCATTTACATATAGGAAAAACACTATAATATTTTTTAATAAAATGTATTCAATTCAAAATTTGATAAAGTATTCTATACTCGCATTTATTAAATGTATTCAATATTGATAATGGTATTTAGAGTTTACAACTTACCTGCTTGCCAAAATTATTTGAATATTGGAGAAAAAAATTACAATATTATTTTTGAGAGAATTCTTACGTCATTTTATGTCTATTTGAATAAGTCGATTAAATTAATCTTGATATTTTATGATGTAATCCAATCCACAACAGCAAAACGATCACGTGGATTTCTTTAAATGACTAATATAAAACAACTTAACACGTGTATATAAGTAATTTCATTAATACGAGATATTGACATTTAAATGAAAAATATGAGGTTTCTCCGGATCGGATATTGATAGGTTATATCTTATATCTTTAAATGAGCAATTCTTGTATATATATATAAATATATATATATTTATATATATATAATTGGAATCTCGGAATCGGCTCCAACGATTTTCATGAAATTCAGTATATAGGGGGTTTCGGGGGCGATAAATCGATCTAGCTAGGAATCATTTTTAGAAAATGTCAATAATGTTTCATGAGTTCATCATTTTCTAAAGTGTCATGACATTTAGAAAATGTCATGTTTATAATGAAATGATATATTTGTTTAATATTTATAGTCATATAGTCATAGCAGTGGCTTAGTGGTAGCGTGCGAGGCTCTTATACAGAGATCCCGCGTTCAAATCCCAGCTCGGCCGACGAATAATATTAATTTTTTTTACATTTTAAAGTGAATACATTTTAATTTTTTAATTTTAAATACATTTTAATTTTTTAAAGTGAATAATATTTTTCAAATAATATTTTGTTATTATAATTGTATAATTTTTTATAATGCAATGATATATTTGTTTAATATTTAAAGTCATTGGAGTGGCTAAGTGTTAGCGTGCTGGAATCGTCTTCCGCCTCGACGTAATATAATTTCCAAAAAACACAATTTATAAAAAAAAAAAAATACCGAGCAAAGCTCGGTCATCCAGGTACTATGCTTATAAAGTGAGACCATCCCGAATACATATATCCATTCATGCTTACCAAATGTTCTTGCTTATGAATATCCGTCAAGTAATTTGGCAGTTTTGTTCGTTTGTCTGTTTATACTTAAATCATGTAAGCAATTAGCATACCAAAATCATCATTCATAAAATATTCCTATATTACTGCACGATTTCTTTAAAAACTACAATAGTAGTCGATATTAGATTCCGTGGTGTAAATCTGGGTTAATTTTCAGAGTAGAATTAGGATAATAATATTTCTGATATCAATACTATAAAATGTTTTGAAAATAATTCAGTATTCGATAATAAAATCAAACTTGTTATTAAACTTTGTAAATAAGTTTAAATCATGCTTATACCGTGTGGGCCATTAAAATGAAACAATGAACAAACATTGTAAAACTTTTATGCATTATTGAATTATAAAAATATAAGAAAAACATCAATGTAATGGTGATTGTAAGCTGTTTTATGTGCGGATGGATAATTATTAGCCTGTAACTCAATGATTTGTTCTCAAAAAAGAGCATAGACTACCGACACCGTTATGCTGGAAGAGATTTTAAATTTGAAAATAAACCGTTTAGCCGTTCCTAAAATGTTACAAATAACAGGGAATAAATGAAAGTCGAGAAAATCGTGCTTACTTTTATAAAACAAATAAAGCATGCCTTAATAATGTCTCAAATTTATTAATACAAAACAAGAGCAATTCATAAAATTCATATAGCTTTAAAGATGAATCATTTAGAACAGTGTGATATATAAACTAAATGAATTCTTAAGACAGCTGACAGAAAAAAGATTGTTGATTTTTAATGTGTATTTCCTAAAAAAGATTGTTTATGTAGTTAATGAATCTATTTTATTGAAATGTTCACTATGATATAATATTGAGTAAAGAACTCAAAATCTCAAAATCGGAGAAAATCATTTAAAATGTTCATAAACAACAAGATATATTTTAAGTAAGAGTATATAATATAATATTTTAAACGCATTTTCATAAACTATGGATTAAAAAATGTTTAATAATATTGAAAAATAATGATTCATTTAGATAAACCTTTTTTAAAATGTCCTGTGGAAGATGTCAATGAATCTATTTAGGGAAAGCTATTAGGATTATAATTTAGAATATGCCTCAAAATCGATTGTTTGTAAACTTTTATTTATTAAACAATATTAATTTTTAAATATAAATATTTTTTTAATATATTCATGATGAGAGAAGAATATAAGAATTTTCAGTTGAGATTAGAATGATTATTGCAACATTTTTCTAATCTTCACTGAATATTCTTATACTCTACCCTCATCAAAAATTAATTACAAAAATGTTTATTACTTAAAATTGAATGTTGTGTCAAAATGAATGAAAAGTTTATGGGAAAGCGTTTAAAATGATTATATATTCTTCCACTAGATATATCTTGTAGTCTATGAGCCTTATATTTGATTTTCCACGATTTTGAAGTTTTTCTGAGCTCAATATTGCAATATTATAAACACGGAAACACGGAGGGCTTTACTATGTTGGTTCTTCTCCATGTACCAACACTTTAGTTTACTAACTGTGCCATTAAAATTACAATTGCCGGCATCGGGATTAGAAAACATAGGAGAGTGTTTAAGACCTTTGCTGTTATCGCTTTTCTGGAATTACAACATTGTGAATATTATAACTAAATTTTGTAGAAAATAAATATTACTTTATTTTTTAAACGGAACCAATTATTGAGTAAATAAGAAAGCTAGTGGTTTCTAAGGGACATATACCACGGCTTAGTTTTAATAAGATTGATAGTTTTTTTTTCTTATAAAAATGTAATAATCTATCCACCGGTTATAATAATAATACATAAAGTTTATTTTTAAAAATACACCGGAAACACGTTCTTTATTACAAAGATAGACCTATATACCTTTTTATACTTATATAGGCGATCTGGGACCACTCTATACATAACCTATTATACCTACTCGATCTCTTGTCTAAAAATAACTTTCTGCACATAAAAATTTCACATAAAATAAATGGAGTAAGTGACCAAATAGTAATCAATTATTCAATTATTTTATATAGAAAATTCTATATATAGTTATAGCATAAATGGATCTGCAGTAGTCAATGTAGTATTATGAAGACTTAATGTTTCAACGTTTAGTTTTACAAAATTTCTGAGAGTGGGTGATATATCTATAAATATACTTATTTATATAAATTTTAGTCAAAGAGCTCGTGAGAGATTTAAGTAACTCCTTCTCCATGTTTGACAGGAATCAGCCATGCATAGGTATCATAAAATTGTAATCAATTAAAATGGGTGAGAGTTAAGTAGGATCGATAGGATAAAAGTTAAAAAAAAGTTTTATAAAAGAAAAAATACTACTCTATTCTATTCTTGAAAATAATGGAGCCAGAGCTTCCAGTAATTTTAACACATGCATATAAACATTTCACACACATTTATAAACATAAAAAATATATGTGTCTATGAGTAAAATGACATAATTGTTATTAATAGTTAAAAAAAGGCAAACAACAGTTTTTATTTAAAATTTCTCTCTACAACTATTAATATTTTCTGGCTCTTATTGTTTTTAATTGACTTAATTCTGACTCCATTCAAATGTATAAAAGCTGATGACGTGCAGGGTTGGCTGTTGCCAGAAAGTGCTTTCTGTTTATTACATGCCACGATTCATCAATGAACACTATATGAGCCATACAGAAAGATCCTTATTCAAATCTCTCACAAGCTCTCAGTTTATTTTTATTGGTAGTAATAAATGTTCATTTACTTAATTTTTTTAACAAGTTCTTATTTAACTTACCTTTCTTTTTCCCTCCTATCCCACGATTTTGAAATTTTATATGTTGGTTCAATTCCAAAAACATTTTAGTGGTAAACCTGACCTCCGTACATCCCCTCCTCATAAAATTGGCAAATATACCAACTATTTTTTATGCTTACTAGAAAAAACGTGCAGTTTTTGCAATGTAAAATGATCAAGAATAATGAGTATATATATTTTTAATTTCAACCCTTCTCTTTGAGGAAAAGTTCCAAAAATACCAAATTTTTGTCTGGGAAGTATGGTGTTTTGCAATCTAAAATTATAAAGGGAAATCATTGGGTAATTTTAAAATTGTATTTAATTTATCTGGATTAAATAACATATAAAAAAGCATGCAAATAAAATTATTAATTAGAAATAAATTTTTTAAAAACAAACCAATTATATCTTATTTATTTTAAATGTGTAAATTTATAAATTAAAGTAATGAACATGTTTTCTTTAAACTAGCTTTAAGTTGGTATTTACTACTGACTTTATCTTTTTATAAAACCAATATTAGCTATTTTACATAATTTAAACTGTTGTTGTTAAGTATAAATTTTCATTGTTTCAGGTTCTATGTAATTCAGGTGGTTTAACGGAAATACCAGCAAAATTACTTCCCGACACAGTTGAACATCTATCTCTAACAAAAAATAATTTTCCAATAATAAAAACAGATGCATTTGCTGGACTACGAGCGCTTAAGAAATTATCATTAGATGGTAACAACATTTCAGTAATCAAACCGTTTGCATTTCGTGGGTTACCACGACTCCGTGAACTTTCTATTCAACATACTCCACTTCAAGCTGTTGGGTCATTTGCATTTGCTGGTCTACAAAATATAACGTCAATACTATTAAGTTATAATCAAATTAAAATGGTAGAACAATATGCATTTGCGGGCACATCAAATGTTCGTTGGATTAAATTAAATAATAATCCAATGCAAAAAGTCAATACATCCGCTTTCACTGGTTTAACAAATGTTGAACATATAATATTTCCGTCTGGTATACGAACCATTGAACCAGATGCATTTACTGGTATGGATACAATTGGTTTAATTAAGTTAGCATTTATGGATTTAAAAGCATTAAAACCATTCACATTTCGTGGATTAAGTAAAGTACATATATTGTCCATACAAGAATCCGATTTAGGTGTAATACAAACAGATGCATTTGATGGATTATCATATGTAACAAATTTAAATTTTTTAAATAATAAAATCGATGCAATACAAGATTTAACAATTACTTTTGAACATCATATACGTGCAATTAAAATGCAAGGCAATCATTTATTAGAGACACCTGCAATGGGTGCTATAACATTTCATGGTGTGGAAGTTTTAACTATTTATAATAATCATTTCCCATGTGATTGTCATATACATAATTTAATTTCTGGGCCATTAGCAAATGGAAGTGCTGATGAATTTATGTCACGTAACTATTGTATATCACCGTTAGAGGTGAATGGTAAAGCAATGAAAGAATTGGATTTAGAATCAATTGGACGGTGTCAGGAGCAAGTTACACGTGAAAATTTAGAAGCATCAAAGACATCAAATAGTGCATCGTTGTGTGTGCAAACTAATCAAATTGTTAATAATATGTTTTGTGTATTAGTTTCAGTGACATTTAAACTGTTTTACAACATTTATTTTAATTGTGATACATCAGCGTGTAGTGGAAATGTTGTTAGGTGAACGAAATAAAGATTTTAATATTGTTTTAGCAAATCATGTGTTCATCATATTGGTACAAGAGCGGATCATAGTAAACTTACCTGACACAAACATTATAGGGAACAATAAAGTAAAAGAAGAAGTATATCATAAAGACAATGTCTAATGCGATCACTATACATTATAATTAATAACTATGCAAGTGTTGTGAAATTTTGCATGGACGATCTTGATAAGAAAACCAAGGGCTTACCACAGTGTTTTTCTCGAAACAGCATTTCTAAATATAAACTAAACATTTAATTGAAATTTAAGAAATGTTTTTTCGGGACAAAACTTTCAATTTGACGTCAAGATTGTGCATTCCAAATTTCATAAAATTTGATTTGAAATTGAATATATAATATTTGTTATAAAATAGATCGTTTTATGAATGATTTGTGCGCGAAAAAAATACAATGTATATTGACATTGACTATCACATTCTCTGATTATATATGGCTCATTTTTCTCAAATTATTTGTTCGTAGTTATTACTGAAAAGTTCACCATCAAAAGCCCTAAGCCAGATGTATATAAGCATGCCTTTGGCGAGAAACAAAATAGTCGAGTTTATGAAAAATATACCCAAAAAGCTATATTTTGATAGGTCGGTTAGAAATTTTAAAATCGTTAATTAATAATAATTTTAATATAGTTGATTTTAGTTAGTTATACTACTTATGAAATCGTGTATAAGTAACCATATTAAAATTGCTTCATGCACTCCTAAATAAATGATTATAGTGAGATTTTCTTTTAAATATTAAACATAATTTAGTTTTTGATCTACTTTTATTTTGAATAAAGCTCGTACCTATCGTAATATATCAATAAAATGATTGCATTACAAAGAAGATTGAATATAATCTGCTCTTTTACCAAATTAAATTTGTTTTCATAAAAAAGTTTAGATAAAACTTGAACATTTTTAGGAGATATCAGTGAATCCGTTCAAATATTCAAAAATAAATAAAATTTTAATGTTTTGTTTTTAGAATACATGTCACTAAAATAGTAGATTAACTATGAAGGTTCTGATATTCAATCAATTATGGTATATGGAAGAGTTGTTTATTTAGAGGCAGTTATTAAGACCAAATAACTTCAAGACCAAAAAATAAATATTATAAATTATTATAGATCCACATAAAAACGTATATCAAACATATAATATGAGTAATTTAAGCAACACAATCGAAAAACACTAACCGGAACTACAAAAATTACTATCCAAAACTGTAAGAGTTGTTTAAAATACAGATTCCCTAAGAACTAGTTAAAACACCCATTTTGGTAGAGTTGATGAAGTCTCTATATGAATTGTGGGCTATCCAAAACCACTGTAGTAAGCGTGCTTAGAATCTTTTATAAAGGCTCCTACTTAAATTTTTTTTTTCTTCTTTAATTCTGCATCATGGCAATCTGTTCAATGAACAATAAGCCTTGCTTAAATCTGATTATTTTCTGGCGCTTATTTGATTCTAAATTCTTCTGAATTGATCTAAATCCAGCATACGGTTTGAGTTGTGTTTCTGCAAATTACTTGTAAAAATCGTTCTTTTCTGTGAAGAACTCGTATCATTGTTAGGAACACAAATCACTATCTTACTACAAGAGCAAATATTATTATCATTGTCATCATGAATACATTTCAAATATATGTTTAGTACGTGAAAATCGGCAAAGTCGAGCACATTTCTAGTTGCAATTCTGTACTTTCATTTAACAGATCATCTGAGGAATCAGGACCAAATTTTTTATGCGTATTAAAGAGTTATTTATAACGATTAAATACAAAATTATTACTTAAAACATAAAAGTCAAATTAAAAATTCCTCAAAATTGACACAAAATAGAATAAAACCGTACGTTTGTTGTATTTCTTTTTTGGAATTATAATTCTGGAGAGTAAAATGCCAGTAATATTGTCAATATTACATTTCAATACTTAATGAAAATGTTTCCAATTGGCGCCCAACGGTAGTTGTGGATTGAATAACATAGCTGTTCCTTTTACCGTACTCATAACCCCATTAGTATTAGTGATGATTCGACGAATTTCGATCTCATAGAAAGAGTATAATTTTAAAAGTTTCCTTATATGTCATATAATGGCCATACGTAATCATTCTTAAACTTCAATTCCATACTAAAAAAGTTTATTTAATTTTCACCTCTCTGTTATATTTTGTCCAAAACCTGAAAAAAATTATAGACAATTCTAATAAAAAAAAAAGAAAAACAATTTCAAATAAGCTCAGACAAAGCAGTTCAGTTATTTTTTATTTAATAGTAGACAATAAAGTGTTTAGAAACTGTGTAAAGATAAAAAAGTTTACTTAATTATTCATCGGACATGTCATAATTTTTAATTTCAATTTGATTTATTATGTTTCAAAACTATTATCTGTGTTCTATTAAAAAAAGTAAAACTATTCTACCACTAAAATCAAGTTACAAAAAAAAAAAAAAAAATACAGTGTTTTAACAAAATAAGTTAAAGTTAAATTTCAAATACAATTCCTTAAATTTTATAATATTTATTATAACAATTATTTTATCCATAATATTAAATAAACCTCTGTGAATTATACTAATGTTAGTGTACTTAATTTAATATATAAACTATTTTCTGAAAAATGGTTGGCAATCTTACACTGAATTGCCGAACTGTTTGAATTCAATGTCTTATCAAACTGGACAAAGAAACTAAGCAACGCATTGTTGTCAATAGAATGTTCAACTACTATTTTTTATTGCGACAAAACCATATTGAATCGAACAATGTACAAGTATACTAAGGGTTGATAAAAATACAATATCGATATCAATAAAATTTGAGTAAACTCTATGGCGCCAAAGATTTAATATCTATAACAATGATTGTAGTTCTGTCGCTTAATTTCTCAAACATAGAAATTAGATTCTTGAAATTTATCTGCTTTCCTTATATTTATGAATATACTCGTATATTTGGATTGCTCATGTCCTATTACTACCAAAATTTTTTATTTCTATATTCAATTTCCTCTTGGAAAGTACTTTTTATTTGTTACAAAAATATTCCAACTCGCACAAAACTTATTTTTTAATACAACCTAAATTATTTAATTTATTCTTTACCACTTCCATTGCTATTTAAGGTACTAAATTAGTACGTTTGTATTATCAATCTTCAAGGAGCCTCCAATTAAAAAGCCGCCATGATTCGCCCCCTCCCACTTCTGACGTATATATAACTGTAAATTTTTTGGGTAGACATTTAAGGATTGAACTAAAATTTAAAACAAAAGTGGTCCATGATTTCAGCTTTGAGACTAGTTTTATCCAATAATATTTTTAGTCAAAATTTTTTAAAATTTTCATGTGGCTGCCATAATTGCGCACGTAGTTGAATAAAATAACAGAAAATTGTAGGTTTTTATTTGTACTTTCATGTAATCTGGTTCAAAATTTAATCAAATTTCATATTTTTGTTGTTGAAACCATAAACTCCTCAGAATTTCCATATTTCGCCAAGTCATGATCTGAAGTTGAATGAAGCATGATATGAAGATTTGTGTTACCTCAGAACAACTTTATTTAGAAACTGATTTGGATAATTCATTATTTTATTACTGATTCATCCCAATTTAACTGAGTTCAAAAAGTAGTTCTCAATTAGATTGTATTTTTATTTAGCCCAAAACACAAATTTCAAATGCTTTAAGAAAATCTGACTTGTTTTGCTTAAAATACGTAAAAACATTTGAAATTTAGTTACTTTAAATCATTTAGTACTTTATTTTCTACATCAACCATAAAATGACAATAATTCAGAAAATGAATAACATTAGCAAAGTTTTTCAACGATCTTTTTACATGGTGTTTGCAAAATTATATCACTGAATTTATTTTTAAATTATTGTTTTAGAATTGGATTTTACCGCTGATTGATGCATATAATCGGCGTTAAAACGAATAGAAAAAATTGGCCTTGTTATACTAAGTTCGTGTAAAAACCAGTAAATATGAAATAATGTGTTAGTTTAATTATAAAAATAAGATAGTTACAAATTATTAATTTTTAACACTTTTTAAAACTTCACTTCTTTAACCTTTTTTTGACAGTTTACCCTTTCAGGCAATAATCCCTAAAAAACGTAAAATAATTCAAATTTTAGCGCCCATAATATCTATTGTAATGAAAAAATTAAATGCAAAGCGGAGTGGTAACATACCAAAAGGATTAATATTAATTATTTACTGACTCCCATATGTCATAAAATGTAGCAATCGGGGTATTAATTAATACGCATTAAAGGTGTATGGATCATCTACGGTAATTCCTGCTTTTGTTTTACATTAGACTTAACCATTCAAATTCTGTTATTGATTCATAGTATCAATTTTCAGTAAGTCATATAAATAGAGAAATTGCAGTATCATGTGATATAATTTCGCATTTGCTGACCATACTATGATCTACACTTAATTATTATTATTTATGAATTCATATTAAGAACAAAAAAGAAAAATCTATAAAATAAGACACAATTAAAGGGTATTTCTACACTTGTTATTAGCCCATTTGTATAGGAAATCAAATGTTAACACTGCCTTACACTATTTCAGTCAATTGTTAAAATTTTTCGCTTGACTAAATAAATCAATGAATCATCTTATAAAATGTCTTAGTGATTGTTTCACAACCAGTTTAAATTTCATTCATAAATTATAATCTAAAGAAAATTTTAAAAAACATTCTGCTTGTTACACAATGTGGAAGACAGAAAACAACAATAGTTTGTTTCAAATATTTATTTATTCTATATATATTTAGAGTAATTATAATTAGAGCATAACATCATCCGCGGTATTTGGCAATTGAAAGTCAACAATTGTGAAGAACTTTAATGTGTAAGCCAAGAAATCATTTAGAAATTTCCTGCATAAGCCAAGAAATCATGTTTATGCGAAAGAAATCATTTAACATAAAATTAAAACATAAACACAATTGTATAAAATCAAATTCTTAAGAGTCGAAATTCATTATGTTAATGGTTTTCATTTTTTTTAATAGAACGATGATCAGAGCAGACATTTGAAGATCATCAGATTTTAGTGTATAATATGTTTCATTCAAACGTGGAAGCTATTGGACATTCATGCTAACGTAGACTCTATCTACCGGTAATTAAGAACTATTTAAAACATATCAATATTTAAACATAATAGACATTA
>CM035592.1:65580753-65752000 GCA_020423425.1 Chrysopa pallens
ATTTTGTACAAGAATGCATCAATAGATGGGTGCATGCCTCTACGGCTGACTTTTAAGGTAACTATTCCGGTATAAACCTTAGCGACTAGTGAGAAACCGTAGAAATCGATGTCAGAATTGCCGGTATAAATAAATAACTCTCAAATGTTGGTCATGAGAGTGCCATATCACCTATTCGGGCCAAAAGTTATTATTTCTGCTACTCTGTCGCTGAGATCTTGAGAGCCTGAATGTCCAATATTAAGTTAAATGTTGGGATTTCTAAATCGATTATTTTAAAATGTACTTTTTCCTCAAAATTAAATTATTATTAATTCTATTAAACATGAAAATTTTTTATTATTGAACATCCACTTTCTGTGACATTCAGTATAACAATTTTTACCAAGTTGAATCGATAAATTCCTATTCTATTGTATAGCATAATTAAGTCAATCGATTGTACATAAATTAAAATTAGTACCTAGTTTTAAGATAATTATAAAAAAACAAATACAATAAATGTAAAAATTTAATAAATTTTGTATACTAAAATAAACAAAATCCAAAATACGTTAATGATAACTTTAAGGGAACCGTTATAGTTTATCTACAATAAATACATAATGATTGTTGAATATTATAATGCTCTAATGTAAATTATGATTATAAAATGATTCCAGAAATTATGGTGATTTTTTTATTTTTGAAATCATTTCATTGTTAAAATCAAAAGCCTTTTCCTTTGCTTGTTTTTGTTTATGTATGAAATAGTGCATTCAACCTCAAGACGCCTTAAATGTAGATAACATGGCCTAAAGTTCTATAATACAATTTTCTGGTGTCATTTTTGAATCATGTCTAAGCTTAAAAGTTGATCTGTTAATCTGAAAATAAAATAAAAATTTCATATATTTCCGATTAAAATTACATAAATTATACAAAATGTACGAAAAAATGCTTTGAGTTTATGCTAATACTTCAAAATATCGAAGCAATTTATTGTTTAAAATTCCAATCATCCTTGATATAATAATTTTAAAAACTTGAAATCATTTACCTAGGTGGTATTGAGTTTTAGGTGAAATAAAATATTTCCATACCTAGAGCAAACACGAAATCATTTTATAACTTACACTTAACTTTGGATAAGTAAAACAATTTTCGGTACCTCTTTGAAAAATTTTTGAAAACTTTAAACATTTCATGAGATAAAACTATAAATATTGTAAAAAATTTGTTGTGGGTGAATTATTACATTGAGTCGTGTATGTTCCTCATTTAAGTTTTGAGAACAGCAACAATAAGAAATTTATGAATAAGATTTTTTCTTTCAGTAACCGCCCAATATCAGACAAATGCAATTTTTCCTGAATTAATGTAATTAATTTGTTTACTTTTTAAAGTACCTATGAAATTAAATAATGAATTTGTTAACTAAAATTATCAAATCGTTACAGTTTCAAATGTTATTTTTTAGTTAGCGGTTCAATCCAAACATTTAATTTACATTTTTCAGTGCCGTTTAATAAGAAATAAAATTAGATGAATCTGTTGGAATGACTGTTTTTATATCTAGTTTTCATATTTCAACTTAGATTCTTATGAACTTTTAATTTTATGCTATTTCTCAATTCCGTTGACTTAAATATTCTGCCTTCGATAGGGAACATGCAATAAAAAAAAAATCGTGTGGCACTCGGGGACTGCCGCGATAAAGCTATTGCATAGCATTTTGTATCAACTTATGCAATTATAATTTGTTTTTTTTTTTTTTTTTTATTTTATTCATGCAGTATTGCTTTTTCTTACACCTATACACCTATATACTTTCTCATAAACAGCTGCTTATGTATTCGTCCGATTTCGGAGCAGCTCGTCTCGATTCGTCAAGCCACACCTCCTTCCCCGTCGGAGTGGGGAGCGTGAGGTTTTTTCGTTACGGAATTTCTGGATTCGGTTCCCGTGCTCAAGGCTCGCGATAGAAGCTATGCAATGATTCCGGTAATACTTGAACAATGCGATATGCACACTTTATATAGTTGACAGTTCGTCATACTGCTAGTGAGAAGAGATAAAGAAGTTTTATTTTGAATAGATAAAGAAGTTTTATTTTGAATTTCAAAATTAGATTTTGGTTTCTATGGAAATGATGATTTGTAACATATCAGGTTTTTTCGTTACGGAATTTCTGGATTCGATCCCCGCACTCAAGGCCCGCGATAGAAGCTATGCAATAGCTTAAAAATTTGCTATTTTACCCATCAAAGTGTGAAGAAAGGCACAACCAAACAAAATTCTAAAATAAAATTAAAATTGATTCAAAAACTACTAAGTTATATACTTTTAAAGATTTGTTTCCATCTTTCTTTCAAAAAAAATTTTTTTTTGGTGATTCTACGATAAGCGGTTATTTTGTATAGAAAAATCACATAACCAAATTTTTTAATATTAATGTAAATTGTATAACATTTTTATTCACAATGAAGTCATTTGTGCATACTAACATTATTTATATTAAATTTTGAAGGAAAGTGTATATAAGGGTATATAAGTGTGATGGACATCTAACGTAGAATTATCCTTATGTATAATAACTCTGGACATGAACATGTTTGACGTCATTTTTACAAATCTCCTTCTTTGTATAAATAGGAATTTAAACGTCTATATTTCTTGGATATTTTTTAAGATTGTTAAAAAATAACTTCAAATTTATGTTCGTAAAGTAAAGAGACCTCAAATTGATGAAATAAAAAAATTTATGCATCTTTCCTATTGAATACACAGACAAAATTCAAAAGTTTTAAAAAAAAAATTGTTAAAAAATATAGATTTCAAATCTTTTTAAAAACTTCATTAGTATTAAGTATTAATAATTTTTTTGTATACAATGTTTATTCTGAATACATAAATAAATTTCTAGGATGTACTCCGTGAAAAATAAGCGACCAAGAAGAGATACATTCGATATTTACCTAGAATATCAAATATCTTAAACATAAAATTGATGCTTTTATAGTTTTTATTGTATTTGCATATTTGATAAAATTAATTTTATATTTTATTACCATTTAAATGAGTAAAACTCGATTATCTCTGCGTACAGTTTCAGAATATCATAATTTTAAATTCATAAAAACTGAAAAATCGATTCAGGAATTGTGGCAACTAGAAATTGTTCACATTTTTTTTTCCATTATTAAGTAAATGATTTCAAGTCGGTTTATTTAACAAACATGGTCCAAGTTATTTACAACATTCACCAATCCAATATAAAAATACAAAAATAATAAAAATGTCAGTATTATTAACACAAATGTGCTGTTTTATTTATTTTTATGTTTTTTTCTGTTTTTTTACAAAATACTTATAAATTTATATTAAACAAGAACAAAAATAAATAAATACGTTTTTATTTTTTGTTTCTTCAGTGTTAAAACAAAAAGATTACTATTCATTTAAGTGTAATAAACTGTAATTATATAAATATATAAATAAATATATATATATGGAAGGCTGATATATAATATTAATAAATGAAAACAAAAACAATATTTCATTGCTTGTTTAATTTTTAATATCCCATATACGGTGTAAAGCTCCGTAATACAACCCACTATTTATTATTTAAAGTGAAGTAAAAAAATAAAAATAGAAAATAAAATAATTTTCCTAATTTTGTAACATTATTTACATGAGCACAAAATGGCATTAGTGTAACATTAGGTAAACTAATCTATATCGGAAGACATTATTTTGTTTTTACTCAATTCTTCTAGGCATTTTCGTTTTCTAAAAGGTTAAGATATCAAAATTATACCTAAAATAATAGGCGCAGGCCTCACAGAAATCCGGCACTTACACAATGTCTCCATAAAAAATTAATTAAATTTGTATACAAAATTAAAACAATCACGTTATTAAACAATTACCAGTGCTGGATTTCCGCGAGACACCTAAAAGAATTAAAATTTAAAGTTTTGTTGTGAATATAAGAATTTATCAGATATATTTCATTATTAATTAAATATCGTAATCGAATTTTAACGCGAAAAACTTTTACCGGCTACTGCTTGTCATAATTTTCTTGTAAATATATCCTTGAATTACATATATACCTTTTGATATCTAATAAAACGATCGCTTCCAAACAGACCAGAATAAGATCCACGTGTTAAATATGAAAAATTGAACAGACAATTTTTCAAAAATTAGTGCCTCAAAGTATGAAAATAAAATTACGTTTAGAGGACT
This sequence comes from Chrysopa pallens, assembly GCA_020423425.1. Taxonomy (NCBI): domain Eukaryota; kingdom Metazoa; phylum Arthropoda; class Insecta; order Neuroptera; family Chrysopidae; genus Chrysopa; species Chrysopa pallens. The sequence goes on from CM035592.1 coordinate 65,584,990, forward strand.
TACGTTTAGAGGACACTTTTAAGTATGTGTATTTAAATTGTCTAAGGATTCTATTAAAACTGACTTTATTTGGATCGTACTTGAAATCTATAAAAGGTAAGTTGCTGTAAGCAATTGAGTATAATTTTATAATAATCGATGTATTCGTGCAAACTAAAGCAAGAGAAAAAAAACTATTGTAATGAGTTAGATTATTGTAAAATGAAAACTACTATAAGTTACAAATTTTGACTATTTATTAGATTTTGAATTTAAACTACAATTAAAATTTAATTTTTTTAATTCACTTTCGAATTAATTTTGAAAAGCAAAACAGATACTACATTGGATCGGGTCGAGGGCGGTACATATCCTAAATCCACCTCTACCAATTACAACTATATTTATTATATAAATTATATAATTATTATATTAATGAAATTTCATCATTTTTCATTGTCAGCATTACTTTCACACGAAATGAAGTAACTGGTTTCTTATTTTTATTTCGCCTTATTTTCATCGTTTTATTTTCATTTTTTGGTAATATTTATTACATTTCTCTTTTAAAAATTACTATACTTAGTAAATTTTATTCAGATTGATGTATTTCAGGTCTAAGCCACATACTTTTCTGCTTAAAACCTTCACAATAACAAGAAATTAGAAATGTGGTTATCTTTTTTGTAAGAAAAGAATTGATCATACCGCAAAAAATATGATGTTTTTCAGGTATAAGCCACATACTTTTCTGCTTAAAACCTTCACAATAACCAGAAATTAGAAATGTGGTTATCTTTTTTATAAGAAAAGAATTGATCATACCGAAAAAAATATTTTCACCACTCAATAAATAAATTAAACATATTTATTCCACCAACCAAAATTGTTATAATTTTTAAAAAAATTGACTTTCTGTTTAACTTTGTAAAATTTATACCATCGCTAATTTATACAAATTTAATTTAATATACAATTATATAAATTAAATTCAGCAAATATTTATGTCTTTTGTTTCAAACCAAAAGTTTTGAGTTTATTCAGCGATATCATGTAAGTATAATGTTTAAATATTCTTCTGATCATCCGTGGGCTTCTTCAAAAATCCCGTCTTGTTTTTCGGAACATGTAAAACCCTTGATTACACCCACTAAGTGTATATTTCTTTCTTTATTTTTAATACGAGAAGGTATTTCAATAACAATTTCAAGAATCTTTCTTCGTGACACGTAGCAAAACAAAGTGTCGTTTCGGACAATTGAAAATAACAATTTTCACGTTGTAGGACAATGGACATCGAGTTTTATCATATATCATAACAAATGGTTTTTATATTTGTTATAGAATAATTTTCTTATAATATTATGAAAATACGGAATATCCGTAAAATCTAAGCTTGTAAACGAATCGAAACGACAAAAAATATTGCTTGAACGTGAAAAATGTTGTCTGAACGAGAATCAAATTTGCAAATTAAGAAAATTAGTTTAGATCATGAGATTCATAATCTACAAATAATTTTCGAAATCTGCAAAATCCGAATTGAAGTATCTTGGATTCCTAGAACATTTAAAATTTTTTTTATTTTAAATAATAAAAGTCAAATCACTATAAAATATGTCTAAATAATATTTGTTTGGAATATGGTTCTGTATTAACCTTTACTTACAACATACAAACTGGTTTCAATATAGCTAGCAAATTGCGAATCACTGTTTATGAGATACACAATTTGTGTGATATTATTGTTGTGGATGATAAGCATTATACATGAATAGTGTTCATGTCACTATAATGATAGAAAATAGTAATTATTAACACCGTTGTAATTTCAAATGATCCAATTCAATCTAATGTAATTGTCATTATTATAATAATAGACAACTATAGTATATACAGAGATCTAGAACTATCGCAATCAAAGGAACAGCATAAAATAAGGAGTGGCTTTGATATATACCACGAATTATTGCATCCCAGCACCCACAAACGAATTAAATAATATGTTCGAAATCCGAAAAAATGTAAGATCATAAGATCAGTCCCATTCAATGCAGAATAAATACATCAATGCAGAATAATACATCAATGCATATGGATAGAAATAAAAATTCGCATACTCGTGATTAAAGATTTTTGAATATTATTACATTTATTATTGTTTATTTTAAGAAAACTCTAATGTCTTTGTAATTTAGAATTTTGAGAAAATGTGTACTCGTAATAAATCGTTTCAATCAAAATAAACTCAAACCATATACATCAACAAAGGATGAAAAAGAGCTACCCTAAAAACTTTGAGTGCTATATCTAACCCCTACATAAAACTATAAGTTCAACAAATTATAAAATCTGCGAAATCAACACCATTTTGATTACCAAAAACACATGTATGTTTATTTGTGTTCTGGTACCACGTGTATCGATTATTCGATTTACTATACTAGTAACAGGAAGTATTTTAAACCTCCCAAAATTTCAGTGTGACAGGTATATTGTATCGAATGCTTTATCATAAATTCACAAAACACGGCATTGTGTATGTCTTATTATTAACTCGAGTCGCGACGCGAAACTATTAGATAACATCAAACTACTGGGTAGCTCACTTTATTCGTGTAATTTTCAACTTTCAATTGAAACTTTTCTGTGAGAAAATTAATAAAATAAGAGAGTACAAAACTGATTCAGCTACACATATAATACTGCAGATATTTACTATTTACTTAGTAAAAGAAGTGTGACACAGATTTTTTATTTTCGATTCTTCTTTTATCTCAGATTTTCTTATATATTTACTTACAATATAAAATCTGAATAATTGTTTTGTGATTTCTTAAACGGTTTTGAGAGAATTTGTATTATTTTTATAATTTGAATATGTGCATACAAATACAGAATATATATACACATTCCAGTCACATACGAATATTCCTATAGCTCCTCTGTTGCGTATACTATTTGTTTGATAATGTTGTTGTTAAATTACAAGGGAATAGGCACAAACAGTAAATTAATGAACAATAAAGTTGGTTGTTACACCAAAAAACATACTATCCTATCACCATATCAAAAATAGATAAAACATTTTTTATACACCGTACGTGCTTGATATACGGCTTTGCTATGACTTTAGCCCCAGGAAGACATACATCGCATTTTTCTCTTCTATTATTCAGGTTTTTTTCAACCAGTTCTACGTTATAGTATTAATTTGATTGATACACTTTTGCATTGACGATGAACTCACATTTATGGTTATCGTATATACGATTCTTCGAGATTGTTAGCATCTCAATTAAATTATAATCAAAATATAATATATAACCTTTTTTCGGCAAATCTTAAAAACTAACTTTCCAATTTTCCATGAACTGATTATGAATTTCAGAAATACTAGACATGTACCCAATTTCCATTAAATGAACCGCGTAAGGGCGTATGACTATAATACCACAAACAATAAACCAATGATTGAAAATATGGAATAAAAGATGTTACAATTACGAAATTTATTTTTTTACTCGACATATATAGTATATGTCAAAGTATACTAATTTTACTAATTGAAGTTTGCAATGCTTGTAAATATTGCCCGCAAAAACAAAATTTTGGTATAGATGTTCATAGAATCACCTAAATAATCCATTTCCGTTTATCGTCTAAATAATTTAAAACCGAAAAAAAGCAGTGAGTATAAATGGTGTTGGTATATTCTAGACATAAACACTAACACTAACTTTTGAAACATAAAATATAATAGAAAATTTCAATAACAAAAAATTTTTATTGTTTTAAAAGAAACAACGGTTGTATGAAGAATTTTTGTATTCACTAAAAATTCAAACTAATTAAACTAATTAACTCAAATTAAACTAATTAATTCGTACATAATTACAATACATATTTACATATTAGATACTATAAGTGTGTCGAGTGTCTAAACAATTAGTTCTGCTAGTTTTAGTCTTTACTTGTTTTGTTACTAATTTTTTTTCGCATATTTAAAGACACCATTACTATTAACAATACAATAATAATCATAACGAAATTGTTATTTTTAAGTAAATATTAACGAAGGAATAGACAAATATTTGTGTTCAATTGTTATTTTATGTGCAACAAGTAATGTAAAATGTGTGTCAATAGAAAATGCAATTGAAATGAAAAAATCATTTTATGGAATAAATTAATTATATGTTTAATAAGTCATTGCAGATATACATTCACTGTCAACTACGAGATATTTTGTAGTGATGATTGTGATAATTTTGATACGAGATATATCCCATAGTGTGCTATAATTTTAGATTAATTACAAATGTCCATTTAAGGTAATTTGGTAGCAGCAATTCGAAATCAATTAAAATACTATTTTTTAATTTTTTTTTCTTATAAATATATGAAGTATGCTATAATAATTATTAAAAATTCACATAAGAATTTAATTGATATAATTTAGCACGGATTATAATTAAATAATTAAAATAATGTTATAAATAAAATATATAAATGGCTAGTACTCAACTGTCACTAGATAATACCAACTTTAAATGATTTTCAAAACATAACCCTGAACTGTCAAGTTTATTTTTTATATCCTGAATTCTTTATTATTTTTTTTTTTTTTTAATTTCAATATAAATAAAGAAATTATTTCGTTAAAAAATAAATTTCATATTATAAAAAATATTTTTTATATCTATTAATGTTCAATATCGGTATTAATGTTCAATATTAATGATCAATATCGGAACAAGGACACTCATAAGAGCTCGTGTATTTTTGGTAAATTTTAATTAATTATATCTCTTAAACGGCGTGGTAAAAAAATATGTTTTTTGTTTTTCTATAATTGCCTTTAATTATAATCGAATAAACACAAAAAATATTGGGTTAATTTTTAATCATTTGGCTACAAAACTACCTTAACTTAGAAATTTTTCAATAGAATGAATAAAAAAGTTTTTATGGTAAATTATTAAACACAAATTATTAAATTTTACATGTGCGAACATAACAATTAATATATTAAGCTGTTTAGATCAGTATCAGTCTATACAGTTATACAACATAATAATAGTATGTATGATATAAAAAGTAATTATAAGATGATATTCTGGCGACTCAAAACAGTTTTCGAAAAAACCTTTAAAATGAAAATTTTTGTTATAAAATAAACCTCTTTTTATTTGAATTTTTATTCCATTGATTTTGACCATACACTCACTTTTAAGGTTTAGAGAACACCACCAAAATTCCATCTCGCTATCTCTTTTCGACTTTGAATTATCATGATGATGGGCAATCGAAAATGGATTCATCTATACCAAATTTTGTTTGTAAAACATATATACTCTGACATATTCCATATGTCAAATATAAAAAATCATAATTGAGATGTATTTGGCAGGCAATGAATGGGTTAAAAAATATAAAAATTAATAAAGGCGTGGTTACTTTTAAAAAGTGAAGAAAATTTAGTGCCACCAATAGCTAAAACGTATTGAAGTTGATATGAGTTTCGAGGGTTAACTTAACTTCTAAATTTGACCTTCTATCGAAAAAATGTTGATATGAAAGTAAGTTCTGAAAAATTATCTCAACTGAAAAATAAGTCGACGAAGGAGTAAGTGATTCAGATGAAATCATACACGATTAACAAAAACGTATGGTTTGACTGAAGATTTCATAGATCATCCAGATTATGAAAGGTTTATCAACTCTTTTAGATTTATCATCGATGAAAAAATGATAATGAACAATGAATTTTATACATTTCAATCTTGATAAATATGTATGATAAATATAATAATTATACTGCCAATAATAGATAAGAAACTTCGCGATGTCTGTTAGGACAATAAATGGATTGAAATGTGGATATGATAAGAAAAAATCGATTTTGTACAATTCAATCATACCGATTACATCGGTAACGTTACACTAAAGAACCAAATTTATTGCGATTTTGTACAATAAATTTTTCTTGTCAATATCAAAAATTTTCTGAATTCTGTCTCCGAGGTTTTCGAAGTCGCTGATCCCGATTCTGAAGTCGAAAATAAACTGAAAATTGTTTCAGCCCCAAAAAATCACCCCAAGAATTGAATTTCCAATTTCCGAGGTAAACTTTACAATTTTAGTCACTCTTTATCACTATATATACTTTAAGGTTTTTTATGAGGAATCATCCTCAGTAGCTTTTTAACCTTGCAATTTTGAATTTTAAAATATTTATTACTTCTAGGATTGATTTTATTGAAGTTGAAACAATCCTGGATTAGTTCTTTGTCGAGTGGTCAGCGACCCCGAAAACCTCGATTCACGAGACGGAAGTTTCTTATCCGTGTAACTTATAGGGGTGGTTTTAATGAGGTTGCAACTATACTCAGTTGGTCTTAAACCTTGAACTATTGATCATTATCCCCGAAAATTGATTTATCTCTTTCTCGGAGTTTTAGTGGAGTTAAAACCAATCTCAATTACTTTTTGAGCTCGGGTTCCAGATCAGCGACCCCAAAAACTCCCAAAAGATGATATTCGTGGGGTTAGTTGTAATTTTTAAAAATTAATTATCACTATTACCATTTGGGATGGGAAAACTACATTAATTTTCTCAATTTTCATATAGAAGCAAAGGTTAGTGGTAATAAATATACCTGTAAGTTTAAGAAACACGCACAAATAAGAATTTTTAAAATCGGTGCTGTTCCACCACGTTTCTACATTCTCCAGCTTAATAAAGGTACTAAAAGTTCTCTGTGAAAGAAAGCAGTATGTTTTTTTCACCTATATTTGTTCCGATTTTTCCTTTTTCCTTTTTCCTTAATAACAATAATTTAAAATTGATCGGAAATTCATATTTAAACTACTAACATACAATATGCACTACAATTTATATTTGAAATGTTGAGTTTTAATAGTCATTAAAAAATGACAATTTGGCAAAATAATTTTTAATTTTTTTTTTTAAGTTAATACTATATTTATCATTTTGATAAAACGTAAAACGTTTTGGTTTAACGTAATTTTGGAAAATATTATTGAGAATACTGGTAGAACACATAAAGAACTAAATGTATAATCTAACACTTTCTAATATTTTGTTACTAATTATAATTTCTTATAAGAATTTGTTACTAATTGTTACTAATAATAATAATAATAATTTGTTACTTATAATAATTTGTTACTAATCGTTACTATTTAGATTAAACTGGCCAATGACAATGTTTAAGGTCGCGTGTATTATAAACCAGCTTTTACGGCTCAAAATCAAAATATTGAATTATATTTCTATACAAATATTAATTTTTTCAAATTTCATTACTTAAAGAAACTATTGATTGATGATAGTTTCTAAAAGAGACCCATCCAGAACATCCCCAGTATTGATTACCACCAAGTTACAAACATTGATTAATAAATTGTCGAGAAATGTGCCATCGTCGAATGAGTATCACAGACAGGCTGACCAACAGTCCTACGAAATCGAAACAAAACTTGGCCAAGAAGTATTAAAATCTGGAGTTCCAAAATTTTGTAAAATTGTAAAAATTATTCATGAAAATATTCATTTTGTATTGTTTACAACTTTTGATTGATTCTTATTCAATCAAAGTTAAATCTAATAAATAAACTCTTTTATATTATAAGGTATGATAGTTATCAATTTTTTCTGCCATTGAAACCATTTAAAACCTAATAAATATACCATATCATATGTTTTTTACTCACCCCATTTTTCAACGATTTCATATTAATGTTACATTATATCTTGGATATTTCAACGATTTTAATTCTAAATTTTTGTAAAAAATTACTAAAAACTCTTTCCAGCACATGATTTCTACGAAAAATGAGGGTTTTTTTGGATTAAAATAAAAATAAAGTTATAAATATATTTTGATTCCAAAAATTCATTTCGTTTGAATTTCCACCAAATTTTACGATTTTTGTGGGGATAGAAATTAAGAACGAAACTGGATTTTATATTTTCCTTAAAAAAATTTTTAGGTAAAACAATGAAGAAGTTCATACAGAAGTGATTTTTATGCACTTAAGTTCATCCTATATTTTTTGTAACTTCGTAGCTCGAATCGAATTAAATTTTTTTACGATTGTCATGCTCTTATTAACTTTTTTCTAAAAACTATTTTCGCTAGCCTATAAAGCTCATTTGACTATGGGATTGATATTAGCTATTCTCAAAACGGATAATAATATTTTCGTAGATAACTTTATATTGTTTCTTTAGAAAACTATTTTAATTTTATTATCACTTGCACAAACAAACTGTTGAATTTCGGTGTTGTGTTGAAAATGATTTATTGAATTGAACGTTTTATCTGCAAACATATTGATAAAATTATTTAAGCTGAAACTACATTTCGAACTTCTTGCAGATATAACTAAAACTGTATTTTACCGAAGTATGGAGTTATATTTCCGAAAACTTCAATATCTTAATCCTTAAGTTGTGTTTGAAATGAAACTCTCATGCATGCGTCTGATATTCAGTATTCTCCCCCAACTAGTAACGTCTAGTATAGTACAACTAGTAACGTCTACTTCAATTAAAACTCTTTGTAGCTTCGAGAAAAAAAAATCAAAAAGGAATTTAAATAATTGAATAAATTATGTTTATTCATATCCCAAATATCTCAAAGAAAATTTATTTGTAAATTATGTTCGAAAATTGTTTTCATGATTTTAACTATACAGCGAAAGTATCAAAGATATTGAAATGACAAACAAGTTAAGAAGAAGATTTTCGAAATTCTTTAATTTCATCAGTTCAAAACTTCTTCAAAAATACTTCCTTAGTCACTATGAAAATAAAACTAGCATTACTACTGTTCATAAATACAATGTTGTTAGTACACGAAAAAACTTAAGGAAGGTCTCTCGGCACTATTAGAAATATAAATTAGTGGATAATGATCCGAATTATAGAATGTTATATATAGTTAACGAAACAAATTATTATATAAAACAAAAATGTGTGTACCTTGCCGATCAATTGAGCAATTATTAATTAAAAATACAATAAATAACCTTAATAAACTAATTCTAACTCTCTTAATTAATCGGAAATTGATAAAATTGTTGTTTTATATGGTTCGATAACCATAACATACTAAACATTCGAATCATTATCTACAAACTTATTTTTTTCTATGACTACCGAGTAACCTTCCTTAAAAATAAAAATTTATATCTATATAAAAGAAAATAGTAAAACTATAAAATAAATCACTCCAATTTAATGTTTTCAATGTTAATGGGCGGTAGTTACCGTGTACCACTCACTGAAACAACACACCCACAAACACACAATTTTTATTTTGAAGAAATTTTCTATAACATTTAAAATGTTTTTACTTCACATAGTCAAGATTTTCAAAATATTTTATTTCAGGCCCCTATTTAGGATATATAATGTTGGATATAAAACATGTCAGACATAAACACTTGATTGATTGTGGAGTATAAAAATCTTTTTCTAACATGAAAAGATGGTAAATTTAAGGGTTGAAATGTTTTCGTTTTTTTATTCTTCTTGTTGAAGTGTATTTTAAGTACAAAAACTCTTGAGAGAAATGTACTTGTGATATCGATGTATAGACATTTTAGAGTGTCATATATATTTTGTTGAGTTATTCTACATTATTGAATTATAATCCGATAAAACTTGACAGCTACAGATAAAAGATCATCAGTTAGTAATTTAATTTCAATATTTTATCTTCTTAAAACTTCTTAATTTTAATATGGACATTATTTAAAAAATTAGTAACGCACATGTATTGTCTTGGCGAATCTATGAACCGTTTTCACTTTTTTTTAAATATTTATAAAAATTAGAAAAAGGTTCTTTTGAAGAGAAAAATTGGAAAAATTGTCTGAACTCCAAGTAACAATATTTTAAATATACAATAGACAAGGTGGAATTGAAAAATTTCATATTGTACATGTGAAACTATACTCAATACCATAACAAAATGAAAATTGATTTAAAACCGAAGAAATTATAAGGTCTCAAAGAATATTTTTCTTGAGTACCACTTATATTTAAAACGGCAAGATGGAGTTCGACAGGTTAGTTATCGTTATATTCGTGTAAAAAACTAAACTGCCCGTAAATAGCTGTTTGTAAACATAAATCAAAATGGCGAAAATTTGGCATAAAATAGTAACACATTAAAAATTAAGCAAACCTATCGAATAGGGTATCAAAATAGAGGAAACCAACGTCTAACTAACTTCTTTTAACATTATTTAATGTATATTTAGTTAATAATTAATGACTCTCTTAATTAATCGAGAACGTACTCAAATTTTTGTTTTATATAATACTAGCTGGCCCGGCAAACGTCGTTTTGCCACATATTTCTAATTAACTTCAACATTTTAATAACATATTCTTAACAACTTTCCTCTATTTCTTAATACTGAAAGCTAAGGCAAATTAGAATAAATAATGATATTCATTCTCGAGTTTTATCGTAACTAACGAACAGAAATTGATGTATAGATGTTACTTTAATATCCGCATTAAGTTGAGTAGCCGACGAGACCCATTAGCTTTGATTCGGCCTATAATTTGCAATTTGGTCCCATCTGCTACTCAACTTAATGGATTTAGTTGGGTAGCCGACGAGAGCCATTAGTTTTGTTTCGGTTTATAATTTGCAATTGGGTTCCTCCTGCTACTCAACTTAATGCGAGTTTTTAATTTTAGTTTTTACGGTTAAATTTTCTGAATTGCAGTCCGTTTTTTTGATATTTCAAATTATTTATTTTATTTAATACAATGTTTTACATATATAATCTTATGGAGATATGTTATCATAATATAGTATGCCTATTTTGTTTAGTCAGAATTTTGAACTATTCAATATCTTGTTTATTTTTAAACATTTGATAAAAATTATCTGTTGGATTGGATTGGGATTGGGATTGTCTTCTCAACTCATAACAGTATAAATAACTAATTCAAATACCAACTCGGAGCTGAAACTGCTTGGTTTTGAAATTTGAAATTTTTCAGATGATGTCTAGCGTAAGTAAAAACTATGGTATTGTTAGAAATACGTCACGCTAGAAATAAGAGGGTTCAAATTTTTATATAATATCTATCAACTTACTACACAAACCATTAACCTCAAAAGCTTGAAATTTATACCAGACATTCCTATTAAAACGTTGACTAACATTTAGTAAGATATAGCAGCTAGTTTATTGTATAAAACAATATATAATTTGTCGATTTGTTGATAAAACAAGTATCTGTGTCAACAATGTATAATTGTAACGCATTTTTGTTTTCTATAAACAAGCACGATCTTAGTAGCCATAAGCATGTCGTATCATTAAAAAAATTTTTTAATGTAAAATTTTATGCTAAAGAATTTTTATTTGAAATTTTGCTTTCTAACTCTTTCCCTTTTGACCTAAATAAACTCGAACTCCTTTCAAATGTATAGGAGTTGATTAAGAGATGACGTACAGGATTGATTCCTGCCAGAACGTGGTTTCAATACTTCGTATACTAGGATTCATGACTGAAGAAAATTACAGTCCTATACAGAGCGCAGTTATCAAATCTTCCAAAAATTCTCAATGTAGGTACCTGGTTGGAAAATTTTAAAAACAGGTGTAATTTTAAAAACGAACGTATATTCTAAGGTTAATGATATATAAAAGAAATAAATGGTGTTTGAAGTACTGTGCAACGTTACGTTTTGTGAAACCTTCATTGCGTACATAAGTCATGTATGAATGTTTATATGTAAATCGATTGACCATGTTCTATACGTATATTGTAATACGCTTTTTTATTTTATTTTTTAATATTCCCCTTAAACAAAATATTTTACAGCATGGTCGTAAAGCAAATGCATTTCAAATTATTTATGCTCTCATTATTTCCCTTTAAATCCTCAAACCTAATATATATATTTTTTTTTGTTGCTTTAGTCGGAGAGATGAGCAAAAAAAAATTTCAAGGATTTTCGAAAGGTTGATTTTTGTATATTAGGACACGTATATGGTGTGGAGATGCAGCCTGGCGTTAGTCATCCAGAAAACTGAATTCAGAACCAGAACAGGAAAAAATCAATTTTGAGCAGTATATTAAACTAAAAATTTGTTTCACCAGGGTCAGTCATAAATTCTTAAACAATTTGAAGAAAATCTGAGCATCGTAAAAGTATTTTCTGAAATCTGAAAAAAGTACACAGGTTTTAATATTATTGAAAATACAAACAAAAAAATTAGTGTGTTAGAATTTTGCTTGGAATAAATTTTTATATAATATTTTGAATAATTGAACAAATAATTGATAACATTTTATATACAAAAATATTTGCTTCTTAAATCTCATAGTCAACCCATAAACGCGCGTGTAAAGTTATGATACATGCCATTATAAAACAAATTAAAGAAAACACATGGATATTAAACCAAATTACAAGGACTACGTACGTATTTTGTGTATTTAATAAACCTATCTTTTTTGTTTCTATTGGTTTATTTATTTATTTTAACGAATTTGATAGAGCAATTGCAATGTAAAAGTGCGAATAAAATAAATAGCATTAAATTCAATATTTGATAAAATAAATTATGAACAGCCAGAAAATTATTTAATCATTTTAGCATGTATTATATACTAGATCCTGCACACGGTAAGCAGATCCCACGGTATAGTGCAAATATCTAGTTATAATCCTTACATATCCTTGATTTATATTCTCATGTATTCTGCCCCTTGTTTGTTTCTGCATTATAACAAGGTCACTTAAATAAGGATAATTTAAAATAATGCCACTTTTAAGAAGCAATTATAAACCATCGAAAACGAACTGCAGTATATATATATATAGTGATAAGCGAATATACTTAAGACAAATTTTTCCGGTTACAGTTTTATATTTATATGGTTATTTCCGAAATGACTATTAATTATTTTGTCCTATAAAAATATAATACAATTTAAAAGGACATGAATTTGATTTCAATATATTCGAAAATGAAAAAAATTAAAAATATTTTTATTTTTAAATATCAGTTTTTATTAAATACAAAAGGCTTTTAACAATATGTTTCTATTTTCATAATGAATTTAAAAAAAAAAATTCAAAACATTACAATAAATAACAAATATGGATATTCTGTATTTCTGAAAATTATAACACTATTTTTAGTACAACGCATATTTAAGCGATTTTATTTATAATTAACCTGAATAGCATACATAACACACTAGTGGGTGCTATTAAACATACAGTTGTTTATTTTAAATTAGTCTAAAAAAACAAAAACTTTCCAATTTAAAAAGCACCCAATCATAGTGATGTCTATGTTTGGTGGGGGTATTTCATGTACATGTAGTGCAATTAGCGAATCGCATAAGACGTCCTCACTTTGGGCGGCTCATACTTGAGCAATCTTGGTAAAAATAAATGAAAGGTTTTACTTACTGACTGTGGATTGTTTCTCGCGAAGTTTGTTAGAATTACAGCAACAATATTCGGAAAACGGAATTTCCCATGGTGGAAATCTTAATAGCCTATTATTACCAGCTACTGAATAGTGGATTGTTGGACTAATCCACTATTAATCACGATTAGTGATGTCAAAATAATATAATATCACTACGCAGAGATGTCAAAATTGGCTGCTACTGTTATTACAGTTGAGAAACTTTTTTACGTATCATAGTAATTTTGATTACCCCGTTACATGATTAGAATAGAGCATAAGCAACACTTCGCAGAATGGATTGAAAATTAGAAAAGGCTGTCAATATTTGTTTGTTAGTAGATATAACTGCTCATTAGAAACAGTTTTCTGATAAACGCTTATTTCGAACATAATAGTATATCGAAGTCATTCATTGCTCGCAAACTTTCAGGTGTTTTCTGTCTATCATCTAATTTGTATTTAACGAGCAGCCTGTATATAACAGGTATATAAAATATAATATATTATATATATGGAGTGGAATACAAAACCACTGACAACTAATTTGTTTTCGGTTTAACGAGAGACGGTGATTTAACGGTACGTTGAATTCTATGGTAACGATCAGTCGAACCAAACCAAAACACATTTATAACATATGTTCTAGGTATACATATATGAATTTGAAAGTATAGTGTGTTTGCATATGATACATACATACATACATACAAACACATGGAGCGTTACTCAGCGTACAAGAGAGAGTGTAAATTTACGCATTTTGTTAAACTAGTGTACATTTTTATCACCGATTTGTTACGGAATAGAGTAATATATATGTATGTATGTAGTATAATTACTAACATTGTGTAACACATACAAGTAGCATTAACTACTGTTGAAAATTATTAAAATATTTACTGATTTGTGAGATATTACTGTGGAATTTTGTGAATATTTTACTTCAAGGCCGAAAAATACATTTTTTGTTTGTGAATTCCGATAATACAAAAATTCGGTATGCTCTAGAATCAGAGACAGTTCTCAAATCAATTGGAAAACATCAAATTAAGGATGATAAAAACTAATTTTATCAGATGATCAATAATACAAATATATGCACACAATGTACTAACACCAGTGCAAATATTCAAACTTTCAATAGTAGATTGCTTCAATATAATACCGGAACGTAATACATAAATTTTATTTCAGTTTAATCGAATATTCTTACCCCTTCAAGGAGACTTTCTAGCTTACGACAGCCAGTCTCTTAAAAAATCAGTGGATTTTACTTGTCCAGGCTAAGAATAATCGAAAAATCAAACCAAATATTATTCAATATTATATTCTCATCAATATATTAATTAAGTGTCAGGATTAGGCGATAGCACATGAAACGTAAGAGCATAACTATGTGCTTGAGTTAACATCTATAAATGTTGAAGTCTATAAGTGCTCTATGAGTATTGGGAGGGAGAGTCGTTTAATTGGATTTCTTAAATAGATTACAATTTGTTACTTGAATAATAAAATGTACATATTCATCCTAATTCTTTTTACACAAGGTTTTGGTAACCTAACCTGTCTATTTCCACATATCTGTCATCAAGAAACCGTAAAAAAGAAAACTCAAAAACGGTAAACTCTTTATTTGAACCAAAATTATAATAGCGTATTCTAGAATAACTCATCTCCAACAAAAATATTAAACATTTCCAAACCAACCAACATTTTTGTCAAGCAAATTAGCATATAAGATTATATGCATATTGGTCGCATACAACAAACTCCACGTATTGTTTAAACATGCCAATTACCAGCACAAAACGATATAAACTTTCTTTACAATCACCAACAAACAAATTATAAAAAAAAATTAATGGTATTAGCTTAGTCATGACGAACAGCGGCCGAAATGGAAAAAGACAAATAAAAATATGGAACATTTATATACAAAACAATCATGTGACGAACAATCATGTGGTCATCACTACGTTTTTAAAAAAAAAAAAAAAAAAACATAAAAAAAAAAACCTTATTTATTTTTAATTTTTATTTAAAACTTTTCAGTATTTTAAACTTCCTTTTTCGTTTTCCATTTCATAAATTGAATCTTAAAACACTGTTTTGAATTCTTCCGCCAATCTAAAAACAAAACATTAGTGAAAAAAATGTAATTAAGTCAAAATTACAAAATTCAACAAAGGCAAGTCGTTTCTAAAATCTAAAAATTGGAGGACACATTCTCTATTTTGGAGGAAGTGCTACAGTCAAGATATGGAATAAAGATTTCTATCGAGTTAAATTATTTTAATGGATATTATTAAATATCCATATACACTAGATTATTTCTTCGGATATTTCTAAATCTGATAATAAAATATGTGAGAAAGGTTATTCGTATATCACACCAATAATTTTGTTCTTGGGGACACAGTTTTTCAACATCACTGTGGTCATGTAATGGTACCGTTTGTAACAAACCAAATTTTGATAAAGATTAAAAAGAATTATGCGCAAAAATATCGAAAATAAAACAAGGGAACAAAGAGTTGACTTAAACAAACGAACAAACATGTAAAAAAATATTTTTGAAAGGATGTTAGAACGTCAAATCAAAAAATAATTGACCAAAGCTTACAAAATAATGTAAACAATAAATTATATATTGGATACCAACTCTCATCAAACGAGGCATTCCAAACAGGGATCGAAATAAAAAAACAATAACAGCAACAAACTTTTATAAAACTGTGTATGGCTCTAAAATGTGTTTAGACTATCCAGTGAGCTACCCTTATAATAATCGAAAGTGTTCATTTGTACCTGAAATATTAAAAAATGAAGTGAAGCTAGCTTTAAAAATTCTAAAAAGCAATAAAAGTCAAGTGAAGATTGAATGAATTTCTAAAATTCGGTGGTAATGATTTAGTAAATAAATTGATATCGGTGTTACACACCATCATGTCGCAGGGTAAAAGTGACGCTTTCATGGAAACTTACAACTATTTGTCTTATTTAAAAAAAAAAAGGTGGCAGTGCTGATATAAATAATTATAGACCTAAACGTTTAGTTTCCAATGCATATAATGTATTCCCAAAAATATTCAGTCGCATACAGCCCCTGCCAGACTATCATCACACATCAGACACCTACAAACTATTAGTTAGTTAGGTCATAGAAAAAATTGGATAATATAATATACTTATATTCATTGCTTTTATAGATTATTATAAAGCATTTGATACCGTTGACCACCTCTACATCTGGCGTGCAATCGATACGATATTCAAGACAAGGACGTCCGTCTTATCCAAAACATTTAATAATTCATCAGCATAATTACAATTGGAAGAATGCAGACCTAAATTTTCTATCAAACGAGGCTTGAGACATGGTAATCCCCTATAACAGAAGCTCTTCAAGGCGGTGCTCCAGCCTTATATGGAAAAAACTATGGTATAAAATAGACGGAATATATATTTTTAAACGTTTATTTTAAACATTGTTTTCGTAAGTTATTTATATTTGCCACTATTTCAGCTCAAATTTTGTTAACAAACACATAAATTAGGTATTCTAGTTATTTTTAAACAGTAGTGTATTTTGAGAATTTTAAATAAACTATAAAAAAATATATGGACAATTTATTAAAACAGAAAAATAAATTCGTTTTGAAATTTTATTTTTTGTATGTTTTTATTTTTATAAATTTGTATGTTATAATATATCAGTTTGTATACCAATATTGATATATGATACGCATTTAAAATCCCCCCATATGTTTATATATTTTACAATTTAATCTTTTCATCGATATTATAACACATTCAACCTTTGTGTTTTTCCACTAAGATACTGAATACTGATATGTATTCGACGAACATATTAATACAGTTCTGTGCCAGTCAAAATAACCTGTCCTATCTAAACAAGTCCGTCACGTATAAGGAACCTTCATCCATGGCCAACTTCTCAATAAGCGATTTAGCTATGATTGCTCTTATTTTAGACGTTGAAGAAGAATTACAACGAAAATAATGGAAATAGGTTCATCATGCATAGATGAAAAGAGAAAGTAAAGGAGAGTTTACCATCTCATATAAGGAGTTGATTGATGTTGTCACAAACTTTCATGGAGATTTTAGAATGAGTGGACATTGTTTCATTATTTTATTGAGAAAATTGGAAGAATCTTTAATTAGCAAACATAACAAGTGGAGAAGATCCATAAAACCAAGATAAAGTTTTCCAAATATTTTGGGTTTGATATATTCTACAAAACTATTAAAATATCGTTGGCAGCGAATTTAAAAATGACTGAACTGAAACTGAAACTATATTGACGACACTGAGACTGAACTACGACAGACAATTAGACATACGGCCTTCATAAGAATTAAAGGATGAACATTATTTTTGAATGAGATGGAATGACGGGACTGATATGTGTGAATGGAATCTTTTTCCAACTATTTTGAAACTTGGAATGCAAACATGTTCGAGAGCCTAGATATTTTCGGAAAGGTAAGTATCAAACCAAAAAAATTCATGTGGCTTAGTTATGATTAGTGCAACGAATTTTTCCTCTTTGAAAATTTTTAAGTGAGTCGGCGCTTGTAAGACTTTTGATTGCCTCCATAAGCTTCAGATGGGCATTTTTAAATTAATGACTGAATTGAAACACAAATTTACTACGATATATTTTGTTGATTAAAATTGAATAAAATTAACGGGTTCTGTATAGAAAACCCGCTCTATGATTATTTAAATTGACTATATAAGTACACTAGTAATGAAAATTTAAATAAATTTTTTTACATATTTATTTCAATGATTTGTATTTTAATTTTGGACTCATTTTCAATAAATTGTACGAAACGATTAAAAGAATTAAAAAACGTACTAACACAAAATATTTTCTTATAGGTACCAAAAATTCAGTTTGGTACCTACAAGAATGTAAGTTATCTTGTATCTAAATATAGTCAAACATGTTTAAGGAGAGTTCAGGGACCGCTACTTTTCTTAATTACCTGAGTTTCTAGTTTATACAGGTACGAAAATGGCCATTTTAGAGGTTAAATAGATGATACAGCTAATAAGCAATGAATAAATGTACGCAAGTACGCAAATATTTGAGGATTCACGGTACTCTTTTAGAAAAGCTTATATTTCTCATACACAGAGGTTAAAAGGACTAAAAATAGCGGAACCAGACAAATAATCTCAATTTAAACAGTTTTCTCGAATACCCAGTTCTCGCATACTCAGGTTTGACTGTATGTATATAAGTAACAGCTAGTAAAGCAATCTCAGAAAAACTTATTAGAATAAGAAAGGGTCAATGTATCGACGTATACTGGGAATAAAATCGAATACGTATAAAATTAAAAATTATATCGACGGTATTCCAAATGAAAAAAAAAAGTTTTTTCAGATTCATATCTACCTATATAATGTAATTAATGTTTATAAAATATATAAGCCTATGTTATCCGATGTCTGTTGGAATTGTTTATCGAAACAAAATGTAATATTAGAAGTAAATATTTGAAACAGAGGCCTACGATGGTAAGCTGATTCACATTTAAAATTGGTTAATCAAACATTTCATGCAAGAGTATATATATACATGATTTTTTTCTAAGAAAGTTCCATGACCTATTCGGAGCTTAATGCAATGATGAAAAGTTCATTATACATGGATGAAAATAGAAAATAAAGAAGTGCTCTTCTCACCATTATGAACAACTATGAGCACATATGAACAACTTGCAAAAAATACGAACAGCAGAGTTAATTATTGACATATGATTTAGTATAAATCTTTCAACTATTTTTTATTATTAGCATTATTAAACACTCTAAATATCCAGTCCAAGCATGTATAATATATATTATAGTAATATTTATTGTATTTATATATGTACTTAATAAGTTAATTTGAGCTAAATTTGAGGTGAACTTAAGCTTTTAACAGTACAATGTTTCAAACAGAAGTTGTTTTTTTTATATTGGTCTTTGACAGTCTCTTCTATCTTTTATGGTTTAAAAGTTGGTTCGTGGACCCAAACGACTCAATAGACGGATTTTGCTCATTGGCGAATTTAAAGCCAGTCTTAATGTATTAAATACGTCACCAGAATTTCAACGCACTAGCTCTTTTCGTTTTTGAGTTATCTTGGCGACGGAATAATTAGGTGATTCTATGAACGCGTATACCAAAATTTTGTTTGTGTGGTGAATATTTTCTAACATTACAAACTTTAGATTGAAAACAATATACTCTGACATATTATGTACTTGAACGAATATAAACAATAAAACTGTATAAGACATTATTAGTTAGAAATACACTATAATTAATTTTAGTTAAAAAAAATGATCGAAACCATTAATTCAAAAATTGACTCATAACCCGCCAAATCTTTGGAAAAATGTACAAAGATGCATTGGCATACACTTTTTGAAAAGACTGTTTGCAACATCAAAACGTTAGTAAACATCATATCCGATTTATATTTCTGGGTGAAAACAAAATCTTCAAAAGAAAGGTAATTTTTTTATAATATATTCTTCTAAATATTCTTAGTAATTCTAAATTCGTTTACAATTACAATTTAAACATTCCTTACATTTTATGAAATCTTATTTGTATATTTCGGACATATCATAATATTATTGAAAGAATCTCAAATATATTTCAACTTGGTTGATACATCAAAATTATTTAAGCTGAAAAATCAAATTTTTACATCGTTTTTGATATATCATTAATTATTCAACGAGTATCATCTAGTTTGATGAAATAAAACACTGAATTATTATTGATGTTTAATAATTTTGATTTAGCATGTGAATAATAGCACAACATTCTCTTAATTTATATTTAATTTGTTTGCTTTTTCCAATGTGTTGTATAATTGGTACCTACCTATATCAGGTTTAAATCCGGTATGTGCATACAAATTTTCTTCTTTATATAAATTATATACGGACAAATAAACGATTACAAACACTGCCTAGATTAGTTGTAGTAAGTGAAATTTTTGCTATTTAACTTAACCAGTTAAACAAAAAATTGATCCATATATTCTGATTAAGATATAAATTAGGAATTTTTGATTTTTCGAGTATCTTAATGTGCATTTCAAGATGAATATAAAGCGATCAAAGAAAATATCTGAAATAATAGACATAACACTTTATCGCCGATATTGAGCGTTATATTATAATAAAATAATTTATCACCAACAGCTTGTGTTTTTGCTTCTGTGTTGATGAGATTTTAACTTTCAATGTATTTGTTTATTATTATGCTATTGGCATGTAAATTGTTAATCCAAATTATAAATATAATATTTAAGTGAAAATTACTATTTAACACATATACAAATACTTTAAATAGAACTAATTTTTTTTTCATTACATAATTATATGAATAAAAGCCAACTAAATTAAAATTTAATTAAAATAATACATTTTGTTTTTATATTTTTATATTTCCAATTTTATACGAAAAATTTATGTAGTCCATTTTATACTAAATTTTATACAAAGAATAACAGTATTTATATACCAGAAACAATATTTATATCAAACAACTGAACATAGATCATATTTTTTTCACCACTTTGGAATGTCTAAATTTCAAATACTATCATAATAAATTTTATTAGCCATGTTATAACTATTTATTAACACGGTAGGATATTTAAATGTGCCTGAGTAAACCAGTAAACTCTTCAAAACTGTGAAATATATCAATAACTATTAGTTAATATTCTTAAATCAAAAGTTTATTCTATGGCAAAAACTCCCACGTTTTAAAGTCCTCTTTATCTAATAGCTCTTAAAATATTTACTTGCTCCCAATTCTAAAAAATTAGCTATAAGAAACGTATTTTATAACGTTTTGACTGTAACTTATATAATAAAATACATATATTACACTTATCCACTCTTCCATCATTTTTATTAAAATAAAATTCGAGTTTGTTTCTTAGTCTTTTGGAATTCTATAGTGAGCTGAATTGTGTCAAGAGTTATAAATAAAAGTTAAAAAATTGTAGAGCATAAAATTTTACATATAAAATATTCTTTGTCGTTTTGGGCTATTATCAAAAACAAGTTTTTACACATTTTCAAAAATTGAATAGAATTGAACACGAAATTAAATTTCCAATTCATACCGTTTTAATTTCAAAAGAATTGCATAGTACTTTTTTATTATTGATGATGTAAACAATTGGATTGATGACGGTTTGTAGCCTGATGTATTTTCTAACAACTTGAGGCTCGGCAACCATTATTTTTTAAAGCTTTTATTTAAGTTGTAATGTATATTCTTTGTTCGGATGACAATGCATAGTTAACTTTGTGACGTTATTCTAAATAAGGTAGTGATAAATAGTGCCGCCAACAAGGTGACGGCACACCCAATATGGCGGACTAGGTATTTTTTATTTACTCCTGCAACATGGGTATCAAATAAATGGACTTGCTAAGAATAACTTTAAAAATAATATTAAGTCACTCTAAATCCAATATGGAAGCTAGAAATTAAATTTTGAAGCAGATATCAATTATAACTAAATGCTTTGAAACGCTGTATAATACACATATGTGGTTTTTTAAGTCCAACAACAACTAAAAAGTAAAAAATAAATTAAAAGTAAAAACCCCTCTAAAAAAATTATATATATGACCTAAATAGAAAAAAAATAACTTTTACTAGTAAATAAACAAGTCAATTAAATAACTGATTTTAACTATTAAAATTTCTAAACTATTAGTAAAAAAGAGTACTTAAATCTCACAACAATTTGATAGTAAAAGTTTTAGAGTAAAAATTTCTTTTTACTTTTTTGGGGAATGTAAATAAAATCTTGTTTTAAAAAGGTTATTATTCTCTAAAATTTTGTTTACCAATAAAGTATCTCGAACCGATCTGGTGCATTTTTTTATGGTCACCTTTTAAACTTTAGCCTTACCAATGTGAGAGCTAATTAGAATAACATGCTACAAGAGTATATTTTTGTAACAAGAAGTATTAAAAATTAAATCCAAACATTATTATTATTTTTATAATTATATGTTTAGATAAAACAATTTTGTAGAATTATCTAACAGTAAGTATTACACAATATGTAGACCATACTAGCAGGTCATGGTAGAAAACTAAAACTTAAACTACAGGTTTATATGTATGTATATGTTAAACAGAACCCATTTACTAAATTGCCCCAAATGTTCTATAGAGAAAAACATTTTATATATATTACTTTCTAACCAAAGTTGTAATGGTTAGTAGTAAAATAACGATACAAGTAAACGGGTTAGAACAGACAAAGAACTGCTTTGTGTATAATATTTTACTGTATATTCTATCAAGTTTCATAAAGGTTACTTGAAACGATGATTTTTATTAAATAACTTTATTTTATTCTAAAACACTTAAATTTTATACCTCATTCGATATTTCTCAAGGTGATTCGTAATTATTAACAGGTCTGTTCAGTATATCTGGGAATTAAGTGAGAATACAAACCGATAATAACATTCCTAAAAAATCCAAAATAAAGAAATAAGCGAAATAAAACTATTATTATTTAATATGTATTTCTGCTTTAATAATTTGTAAATAATATCGACCTCAGTGAGGGAAAGAAGTAATCCTACCCAAAGTTCGTGTCGTTTCGGCTCAAATAAAAAAACCATTAATTTTATACATTTGTATACGACTGTCATGTGATAAACGGTATAATTTTCTAGTGTTTTACCATACGTATGAAGCTGAAGTTGCGTATTATCTTCTTTTTTCAAACTCATAATGTGGAAAAAAGAACTTCAATCAGAAGATATAGTAAAAAAAAATCTATAAAAAATCGAGTTCTATCTTTTATTTAAAAAATAAAAATAAAATGAAGCAAATCGATTGAACAGAATGGCCTGATGTCCACGGATGGATAATTTTTTTATAATATGTACCCAGCTGTTTATGCTATATATAGTTCTTGTCTTCACGAAAGATATTTCTTCTATAGAATTTTGAGTTTTTGGTGAATGAATGATTTTTTATTTTGAAATGACTAAAAGTGTTTATTTTATGTATATAGGACAATAATAAACACTTTTACAATCTAATAATAAAATATAACAAATCACAATAACAACTAATAAAGTTAATTGTTTAGATACTTGAATTTAACACGCATTCATAAAATACTCTAAATATCCAGTCTATACAGTTATATATGTATACATTTATAATAAATAATAGCATGTATTGTTTTCACCTACATGTGTTTATTAGCCACATTTGAGATAAAATTGTGGAGAACTCAAACATTTAACAAAACAATGTTTCAAACAGAAGTTGTTTGTTTTATAAAAATGAACATTTTTTTGTATTTGAACTTTTCTTTAGTTTTTTTGAATTTGAATTTTTATAGTTAAAAAGTGGGGTCAAGGATCCATTAGATCCAATGGATCGATTTGGCTAACTCACTAACATTTTATGTTTAGGATACGTCACCAAAATTTCTGCTCGATATCTCTTTTTGTTTTTGAGTTATCGTAATGAGGAGCAAACTGTCGGAAATGGAAAATTTACATTCGAGTATAATAAATATATAAAATAAAAACTGTTTCCGGCTTTTGATAATTTTCTTCATTCTCACGAATAATTTAAGCTGAAAAATTAATAAAAGGAAAGATCAAAGTGGATCAAAAAGATTCTAAGCTTAATATGACTTATATTATAATATGTGTAAAAGTGGTTTAAATCGAACAAAATTTTGGTTAAATTAGTATCTCTAATGATATTTCTTTGGCAATAATTTACATATTAATGGTATAACTATGGCTTTATAAATAACATTCGGTATATATAGATATATACAAGTCAGTCGGTTCAAGTTGACATATAGACTAAACTCTAAAATACTTACTGTTTAAAATAACACTATTTGTTATGGTTTTTGTCAAGTTACTATACTTGTTTTTTTTACTTGCATATTGTTGATGAAAAATATGAAATTTTTATTTTCTTATGCATCCAAATTTAAACGTTATGGATTCAATTGTAAAGATTTTTATACAAGAAAAATACGATAATTTTTTAATATTAAATTTTTGAGTATGAATAATCATACGTAAAAATATCAACTAAAATTGTATATGGTTTAACTATCCGTAATATAGTTGAAAAATATTTATCAATTTTAATTTTATAGACAATCAAAGTACGTACTTTTTACAGTTTTTACTACAATTTTCTATAGGTTGTATCAATAATGGAGCGAAGCTAAATTAATGAAAGTAAATTCGACACAAATATTGTGTAAACATTTATTTAAAATTTATTTTTATTATATAAAACACTATCAAAATTTAATCTTGCTATTTTTGTTCAAGCTAAGGCATTCAACATATCAAACTGCTTAACTTATTTGACTTGGAGGTTAGGGGTTCTTGGAATCACCACTTTGTCAATCGTAATTCATTGGTTATGTTTAAAGATATTGATTGTAAAATTAAAAAATAAAAATAATAAAGCACGTGCCATCTTATTGGTCGAAATGTCTAACGAACGGATAGTAACTTTGCCTATTATGCTTATTAGTTGTATTGCACTGAAGATAGTAATAATAAAAATAATTACAGTTATTATAATAATAATCATAATAATAATAAAAATAATAATAAAAATGATAATAAGAGTAATGGAGTTTTACCACCGTTCTTCAGACATACATATCTATGGCGGGGCCACCCGTATTATTATCTTGAATCTTTATTTATTTTAAGATACATTCGATTATATTAAATATTCAATTAAATTTATGATGTGAGTTTAGCCGGTTACTGCTACCTGATTAAACTGCTGCTGTCTGGATACGAAACCGCTGAAAATAAAACTTCAATTTCATATGTTAATTTATTTAGTTTACTCCAAGTAATTTATAAATGGATATAACATATTTTAAGACCTAATATGTTAAATATAACATCCACTAAACAAACAATAGACTTTTGGAAGTGAAAATACTTTGGCAACCCGAATATATAACATCTGTGGTTTGTATAATATAGATAAAGGACAACTCTAATACGAATGGTAATATCAACTAGGAACTCAATTCATTGAAAAATTGGACTTTTCTATTAGGTTAAGACAAAATTATATAATTTGAATAGAACAATAATTTTTTCGCATTGTCAAGGAAGACTGTATTTTTCGCGCGTATATGTATATGAATTTCTTTATTATCTGGTATCTTCGCAACGGCCGGATGGATTGCGACAACTTACGTTATCGTTAAATTCGTCTTAAAAACTCAAGTGTATTTTATACCAATATATTTCGTTCTTAAGAGTTTGTTGGGGCACTAAAAAGTATAAAATAAAATAAATGATTTAAAAATAATAAATCGAATGCAGAAAAGAAAATTTAAATGTAATGTACTAAAACGTCCGAAGCAAGATTGATAATAGAAAAAAAATTTAAATAGACTATAAATTATAAACAAAATAAACACAATAATCTAGGTTCGTTTGGTTTATAATTCGCAATGGGGTCCCGCCTTCTACTAAACTTAATGCGGGTATTTAATTTAAGCTTTCAGCTCATAATGTATAGTCTGTAAGAACCAAAGTAGTGTTTACTTTGTTTATAGTTTATTTTAATTTCTTTTCTATTCTCAATCTTGTTTCGGTCGTTTTAGTGCATTACTTTTAAAGGTTCTTTTTTGCGGTCGATTTTTTTATTTTTTAAATTATTTATTTTAATGATTACTATTATCATTTTTAGGGAATTAATTTAAAACAGAATTTCTTAAAATTAGATTCGTCCAATATAATCATTTCATAATATACTCTTCACATAAATAAACATAGCAGATTTATAAATCCATAAAAAATAAACATCAAAATAAAAAAATCATGAGCGAAAAGGTAAATGTTATCAAATAAATTTTTTGTTCGTATATTACTCTGCTGTTCGTTCTCATAAATATATTGTTTTTGATATATAAAATATGTTTGAAATATAAGAGATAAATGGTGAAAAAAATGAACTTTTAACGAAAATAAAAATAACGAAATATCTATAGTATTTATTATATACTATAAAGAGAAGCTGAGCTGAGCTTCGTTGTGTACAAGAGCTATCACATAAGCGTACAAAAGAAGATCCTTATTGTTTTGGCTGGTTGTTATTTGTTCGTTGATATTATTCTAACGATACCTTTCTTGGTTTTTATATTCTATAAAAAGTATATAGATATTACAGAACGATCTATGGTATTTTAAAAAGTTTATAATTAATAAAAATAAATCGAAATTAATACAAATAGCATACATACTTTTTTATTTTCAAATATTATAATGTTAATATTAGTTATACTAAAACTTTTATTTAAGTCGTAGTCTACGTTTGTTCGAGTGGAATCTTGCTCAATTTTGGGTCAGATATCTTCAACGTTTGAACAAAAATTCTGTATACACGTTCAGCATGGAAAACTGTGTAGCGTCATTTTAAATCCAACTTGGTGGGCAAGATATATTTAATTGGTTCATATAATATGGCTATCGAACGAAAGGGCCTTGCTAACAATAACTCGAAAAATAAATTTGTTGAATTTTTAACGCTAAAATTATAGCCTTTTTATGAAAGATGTAGATAAACAATGATAATATTACAACAACAGCTATATGGGAAAATACTAAAGCTAGTACACTCCACAATGTTTTTATATGTAACAAAATAAGAATAAAACAAACTGATTAAATTTTTACAGATTGATTACAAACTTACGTAATACACGAACCTTTTACATGCTTTTCTAAAAGAAAAGAGAAAGTTTTTTTTAAAGAAAAATAAAAAGACAATTGTCATAAATCACCTTACATATATTAAAGTAATATCGAATTTTTATCATTTATCTACTTACTACAAGTTCTATTGTTTCAGGAAAGAAAATAGCATCCTAAATATTTGATTAGATGAAAAATAAAACGTATTTCTTATTAATAATTTATTGGTATTTATGTTTTTAAAGAAAAAAAAAAATGTTATGTAAAGTATGTCACAAAGTTTCATTTTTATTTGCTCCAAAATCTTTCATTGATATTAAAATTACGTGCCACAAAATATAAAAAATAAAAATTTTCGGTTTATACCAATAAAACCAAAAAATTTCCAGTTTTGGTGATTCTTTGTTGACGAATTTCTTTTTCGATTACATGGAATCAATAAATACCTTAAAAAATCGATCTATTTAAATACAATATTACAATATCGCGTTGTGACTTCTATGCCTGAATAAATTTTATCTTAGCTCAATAAAGCTTTCGGTCTTATTCAGTTTTTTCAATCATTTCTTTAACATATTATGTTTTCCCATAACTAGTTCAAATTTTGATGCTCGTATTAACGCTTGATATCCTGGATTATATAAAAAGGTTTAAGTAACACCAAGGCGTTGATTAAAATAAATATCATGCGAAATTTTTTTCGTATTTACTACCCTTGTTTGGAAAGTTGTTTTGAATATTTTATGAAGATAAAATAATTCGATTTTTATTAAAATAGTAATTTCGCAAAACATCACAACACGAATACATTAAAAATATTAATAGTCATAATTTAAAGAAAAGGAAAATTAATAATTTTTCTTTATTAACGCGATATTTTGTAACCAAGATTAACATTTTAGCTAGTCAAAATGAAAATTTTTCAGTAAATAAGTACCCACAAAATGTTTTGTCATATATCGATTATCTTAACAATTAATGCCTTAATGAAAACATTTTGTGGGTACTAAAAAATCTTCATTTTGACTAGCTAAAATGTTAATCTAGGCTACAAAATATCCAGTTAATAAAGAAAAATTATAAATTTTTCTATTCTTTTAATTATGACTATTATTATCTTTCATGTATTCGTGTTGTGACTTTTTTTTCAAAGTTTCTTCATATTTTCTAAAAAAAAAATTTTGCGAAATTACTATTTTAATAAAAATGGAAATGTTTTATCTTTATTAAAATATTCAAAACAACTTTCCAAACAAGGGTAGTAAATTATTGAGCTAAGATAAAATTTAATCGAAATTATGGCGAATCTAAACAGTTTACGAAAAAATGTTTGAAACAAAAGTTTTTTGCTTTGAAACATCAAACATTTTTATCTTTTCATGTTCTTCTATCTTTAATAGTTCACAAGTTAGATATAATGGACCGATTTTGTTCATTCACGAAATCTTACTTTATATGGCTAAAGTACGTGACCAAAATTTCAACACGCTATCTCTCGTTTTTGAGTTATCTTGTTGACGGTATCTCAGACTATAACACCTATACCAAAATTTTGTTTGTGCGACCAATATTTTCTATACTTATAAACTGTAGACTAAAATTAATATACTCTGACATATTGTTTATATATCGAGTATAAAAAATTTACACATAACGGATTTGATATATGGTAGAACATAACATATATTTACATTCGAAAGACAATTTATAATGACTAATAAATATTTAAATAAATAAATAAATAATGTTTTAAATATAAATCATTTAATATTAATTATTGTTTAAACTAGTTGTCTAGTTAATGGCTAATTAAAATAAAGGAATAATATGGTGGTAATCGTGGCATGCTCCTTATTCATATTATCTATATACGCATTTAATAACATATCTAAATATTGTTCGTAACATACTGGAAGTGAAATTCGTTTGAAAGTTGTAAACTGTACGCAAAATAATTTATATACTATAATATATTAAATTACTCAAAACCGATTCAAACGCTGAAAGTATGCATTGAACTTCATTGTCATTATAAATAAGTTGATAAATATCTAGAAATATTTATTCTAAACATATATATTAGTAGGATTATTAAGTCTTCTTCTTAGAATATTTGGGAATGACATCAAATTTTCATATTTCAATATCACCAAAGTCTGTTTTGTGATATTTTATAAAACTATCTGTGCATATGTGTGTGGTAATTGAGCGCATACTTATGTGTGTTTGTTTATGTTAAATTTCACTGACAGGATTATTCCCGAAAATTGTCATAATCAGCTGAGTCCCGTGAATCCGTTAGCCAACATTTATGATGCTCGAACATACAAAACGACAAACAGGTAATAATCCAAATGTTTTTCTAAGTGGACCGCAGTTGGAAAAAAAAACAAAAGCAGCAATATTATTGATTGCATAATAGCAGATTCAACTGAACGCGTAAATTTAACCTCTTTGTCCTGATCGTTTAATTTCACATCGATTGCATGAAATCCTGTTATCTTAGTGGACATAGAAAAAAGATATTTTTGTAAAATGGAAAAGTTATCTGGTTTCCTACATCCTTTTTTCATTTCACATCGATTGCCAAAAAATCGCATGAAAAAAAATGGTCTTTTTAAAAGTTTAAATAATTAATGCAAAAATTAAAATTTTCTTAATTTTTCTGATCATCACATTGCATAGAAAAAAAAACCGATATTTTATATTTAAAAAAAAAAAAAATAAGATTCCACAATACGATAAATATGTATATTAAATTATATGAAAATCAAACAACGAGGAACAAACGTAACGAGACAGGCTGGTAGATAGTGCATGGGTGCATAAAAAAAATTCTGGTTTTCTTCTTTCGCATAATTATTTTTTTTCACATATATTGCAAAAACTGTTTTATAAATGAAGGCTAGAAAAAAAAATGGTATGTTTGAAGAATTTCCTCAAAGCGAGGGTGTGAAAGTTTATAAAAGATTTTTCAGCAAATTGCTTGATGGTGGTTAACCATTCTACCGGTTTTCAATAACATTTAACACGCTATATATTTCTAGTATATATGTGAAAAAATTTGTGTTTTAAAGAATTTCCCGAAATCATGACATGGAATTTTCTAAAAAAATGGTAAATTCCTTGAATATAATAAATATGTGTACCTTAATTCATCAAAATCGTACACCGCGTGACCAATCTAAATAGAAAGATAGACGGATAGACAGCTAGACGCATAGGCAGATAGACATATAGACAGATAAATTACAGAAGATAGAAGGGAGGAAGATAACACCTTAGCCACCAGAAGAAAGAGCAATAGCTAAATCCTCTCCTCACGAAGTAATGCCTGACGGCGGTTTCCGTGGTGGGATAGGAGGATAGAAGAAAAGGGGTTTAGGGTTTAGTAAGTATGGGCGCTAGTGTTGAGTTTTAGATAACGCTGCTTTAAGTCTTCACATATTCAGATATGCCTGGAATCCGTAAAAATATTCCTCCCCCCATTAAAAAAAACATATAGACAGATAAACATAGGTATAGACAGATAGACATATACACAGATAGACAGATAGGCAGATAGACAGATAGACAGATAGACAGATAGACAGATAGACAGATAGACAGATAGACAGATAGACAGATAGACAGATAGACAGATAGACAGATAGACAGATAGACAGATAGACAGATAGACAGATAGCCTGATAGGCATATAGGCTGATAGAAAGATACACAGATACATATCGGCAAACGATATACAAAATTGTCTAGTTAAGTTTAACTATTGACCTCACTACGTTCGATCACAGATCGGTGATCGGAAATCAAAGACCTACACTGATCGGTTCGATTTTCAATAATAAACGAACTTTCTGTACTACTATTTAATCTTAGACTAAAATAATAATATATGTATATAATATTTACATGATACCAAAACAAATATAAATTATTATAATAAACTTATTATTACAAAAGGGTTGACTTGATTATATATTATATATATATATATAATATATATATATATACCCACTCACTAAATATTAACAAAGTACCATTATATTGTTGTGTTGATAACCCACAAAACTTATATAAATAAATAAAATTATTTTATATATTCATAGAGGTATGTCTTACGTAATTTCTAAAATCAATATTAGTTATAATCACTTTATTTTGGTAACTAAACACTACTATCAATTATGATTGATTTTGAAACAATATATAAAATTGAGATCTGCCATTGATTTACGACAATCTTATGGTTCATTCGATGTATGTCTCAATGCATTGTGCAGTAAATGTAGTTTATTAAGTAAAATTTAGCTCCAAAAAAAACATGATAATTGAATTTTCTGCACTTTCTCTCTTTTGTGAAAGTACATACATATAGCAATGGGCTAATTGTCCCAAATTCGTTTGTTATCTAAAAATGTTGTAATGGTAATGCAAATCGAGATAGAATTTTTTTTTAACTTTCACAAAAAAATTGGCAAAGACTTATGTCACACTTGTAATATTTATTTATTTTTAAATAGTCATACAAACATTAAAGAAACAGTTTTAGCATTTGCTAACATGTTTTGTAAATCTGGAAAAATTTTGTTAATTTTAATTAAAATTATTATTAATTGTATTAGGTGGATAAATAAATTTATTTACACACTTCAAATTTATTTACAAAAAAAATTAAAAAAAAAATTTATTTAAAACTTTACTTACTCGTTACAAGGACGGTACTCTATTCATTTTTAATGTTAAGAACCATTTTTGGTGGTTGGAAAGTATTGGGTATCGGAAAGGAGATCAAATCAGGAGCTTTACAAACTTTTTAAAGAAAAAAAAGACTATTCTTAGACTGCCACTTGATTGAGCGGTAAGATAAGTATCATCCAATAAATCAACTGAATAAAATTGGATGAGAAAGATCTGAAAGAATATGACATTCAAAGCTGGAAGCAGGTAGATTAAAACAAAAGCAAGGGGATAGAAGTATTATATTAATAAGTGGCAATGTTCATAAATCGATTATTTATTAAAAGTCTGTGAAGTGTTCACTATTGCAATGTGTAACGTTTGTTGTTGTTATTAATTCTTCTTAAAGTGTTGTTTTTTCAGACTTCTATTCAAAATTTTTAACCCCATAACTTACTGTTTGTTGAAAGTGGACGAATGGTAAAATTTTGGTTTAATTAATGGCATTCAGTGCTTAAAAGTGTATGAACTACGAAGCCTTCACTAAGTCAATGGATTATAAATGCTTAAAGCTTAAGGATAGTTTATTTTTTAGTTTATAGTTTTTTAGTTTTATCCTTTAAGCTGTTATTTGTTATTTGTTTAGGTAATGTGAAAGATTATGGATTTGCAATATATTATATTGCACAGAACGATGCGACGATTAGAATCAAATATATCATATAATCAAGAGGTATCAATGTATTTTATTTTAATAACTATCGTATGTATATAGTTTTATGTTATTGCCCTGCTAAAGATTTTTTTTAGCGAACTAATTTTAAAAAAGTTGTTTGTATCCAAGATAAATTACATTTAATTAAGATTCGGTTATTGATAATTTTTATTTTTATATTTTTTAAATAAAATCACTAGTTAAACATAATTTAAATTTATAACAACAATGTTAAAAAAATGTACATTAGTTTTGTATTTATGTTAGTTAGAACAGATATTCATCAATACGATTAAAAGTAAAAGTTGAAACCACAATATAATTATTTGATAAATTGACCTAACATTAAACTAAAATCAATGATCACAAACACGATTACATTTAAAAACACTCAAAAAAGTCAACAATAAGCACTAAAATATAATTAAAAAAACAAATAATTAGCAGACAAGAAAATTATAATAGAAAATTTAAATTCATCGAAAAAAATTAACGTTTGACGGTTAATTTCTAAATAAGATAAAGAATTCTAAATAAATAACCATTCCTATTTAAAGGTTACAATATTAATCAAGTCTTCAAAAATATGATCAAATCATAAAGTGTTTCTATAATGCAGAGACATCTGCGAGAGGTGATTTTTTCTATAACTGAGTCCCTTATCTAACTTAGATAATATTATCTATGATTAATATTGATTGTAGCCGAAATTTCAGACCATATCTCAATGATCCTTATTTATATAACCTAATTAGCATATTTAAATAGTTCTAAATAAAAGTTTTTATCATATTTTTTATACTTTTCGATATAAGAAGTTTTCAGTCTATTTACTAAATTTCCAATGGAGCAGAATTTCGTAAATTCCGAATTTTGACACTTAACGATCCAAGGTTTCTAGAACCCAAATCCAACGTTTTCAGAGAGATGTTTGTGTGATTGACCCCCCCCCCCGCGTGTGTGTGTTTGTGTGATTGTGTGTACATGTATTTGTATGTGCGTTGTAAACGCACGTAATTTTTCGTCTCGGTTATCTCAAAAGCAAATAATGATATCGAATAACTGACTATCTATATGAGTTGTTACTTCTCCGGATTTGAGTGAAAGAAAACTTCTTAAAATTACATGTCGAAATCGAGAATGAGATAGGTCTGTTATCACAGAATCGATTATATTTGCTTCGCCTGTATAAAATATAATAAAAAAGACTGGAAATATAAACTTTCATCTTGTCTCTTCAATATAATAAATTTCTCCCTAACCGATCCATATAAACAATTGAGACGTGTATGAACATACAATACAAATACCCAATGTTATTACAATATCGACTTTGATATATTATTTATGGTGTAAGCTCATAACGAACGAACATTGAACCGCCATCTTATATAATTCCATTTTTCAAACGAAAACAATGACTTATATTTTAGAAATATATTTTATTATACATATAGTATATTGAAAAAATAATTATCTCTATTCCATGGTTTTAAAAACTAAATTTTTATTTTAGAGATATTCATATTCCTACAATAGCCGTAAAACCGTATGATGAAGTGAATAAACTGTATGTACGACGAAATTTCTTCATAAATAAACCCTAACAATGATGAAATCTTCAGAGAATTTTCTATTAGAAGTAGAAAAAGGAAATCTACACGTTTTGACATGTTTTGGTTAAATAAGAAAAGCATTTATTTTTTAGCAATAGCATCCATCCATTTAGCTATTTATTATTATTTTAAAAAAGAAAATAAGAATGGATGAAGAAATGATATGAATTTTTTTTTTATTTGGAAATCGAAAGTTTTAAGGTTTAATTAAGACTGTTTAAATCTTGATACACAAAAAAAAATTAATTAAATCAGTAAAATAAAACCACAAGCTGCTGTTTCTATTTAATGCATAAAGAGATTGAGGAATTTTCTGTAAAAAGTTGTACACAAGCTGTTATCTTAAAATTTCTAGACCCATCTACTGAATAAACCCCATCGCTCAGACATATATTTTTCAACTATATATCAGAGCGAATGCAAACTGCATTGCCGTTTAAAAGTTCCGCTTTAATGAATTATTCAAAATTGGTTTTTGAAATGTTATGATAACAAAATGCCCATCAAATATCAACATCTGAAGATCCGTAATATGATTACATTGATTACAATAGATTTCAGCTAGCAAAAACTAATTAAGGGTAATTGAGAAACGAAGTGAGTTAAAATGGCAACCTTTCAGACAATAACAATGAAATAAAAAATTTAACGAAACATAAAAAATTACTAATTACATATATAATTAGTAAATAGCTAATGTAATTAGATAATAGCCTCCAAACTAATAAATAAAATGGATCAATAATGGATTATCACCGTTCATAATTTAAGCTAATGCAGTATTTTACTTGGAACAATGGAACTAATATATTTTTTTTCACACAGTAGAATACTCTTAATAAAAATAAGGTACGTAGTTTTAAATATAAAAAACATACATGATTCTGATAAACTATTTTGTAAGAATGATTTGAAATCTAATTTTCTTCAATAAATATTTGATGTGAATAATATAGAAAATAAGATACAAACTTTAACATGTAATAGTCAAGGCGTTACACATTTACTAAAGAGTTAGAGAGAGCTAGAAAGCAAACAACAGCAACAACATATAGAAGATATAAACTCTCATGAGATATATTTGTAATTAGACAATACTGAGTACGGTCGAATTGTGAACAACATTCGTTCGCTAAACATCATGTTGTTCTGTTTTGTTTTGTTTTGTGTGAAATATTCTTTAAATGAATTCGAGATATTTATAATCATATTGTACAAGAAATCTAAAAATTATTACCAAAAGTTAATAGTGAGCTCTATAAATGCGATGTAAGTACGGCCCATTTCAAATATGAAGGATCGATGGAAGTCACCCAGTGGGCTCTTAAGCACATGCAATTAGTAAATTTTCCGAAAATCCAAAAAAAAAAAGTTCAATAAAAAGATTATTATTTATTGTAAATATTATTTATAATTTTAAATATATTCATTTAAATTGTATTTTATTACAATAAAAAGTTATATTTTATTAAAAATATAATATAATTTTTTATTTTAGAACCCTTTATAGAATATCTTTTAGGAAGTCAGTCAGTTATTGTTTATCTAATAATTTCCATTTTTGTGTAATATTTAAAGAGGTAAAAGCAATGAAACAATAAATAAGAGTTAGGAGTGAGTTTATGTAATGCGATCAATTTTTCTGACCAATCATTTTTTAGGCGAACGATTTGTTAAACATAAGCCAAAGTATAGTCATATTCCAAGTAACTACCCAAGTATAGGCCGTCATCAGATGAGCCCGATTACCCTTTTAGGATGTTCAATATGCTGACAAAAAGTAAAACTACCGTATACGTAATATTATTTTATGGATATATAGAGTTTTTATTTACATTTAAAAATGATAATTTAATTACAGAAGATAAGACATTCAGTAGCTGTTGTTTTCAACTAATACAATATTTGACTTAATTTGGTATAGAAAATGAAAACAAATTGACTGCTTGAAATGTTATACTTTTTTTCTTTTTTCAAGGTAATTTTCATCAGGTATCATTATATTACTGTATATCAATTGGTATGATATGTTTCTTAAAACAAAAACTATTGCGGTGGATTCACTGAGTAATCATTGGGTTTAAGTCTCAAAGAAATGGTTGTGGCTGTGTAAAAATGAGAAGTCAAAACTCATTTACCTTGTAACTGAAACGATATTTATTCAGCTAATTTTTTAGCACCTTGTTTATCTGTAATAAATATAATATAATTTCAGAATCGGATTTAGCAATTTCAGTTTCATAAAAAACCTTTAACGAGTTACACATAAAGAAGCCAGCTTTAATATAAGACGATATAAACATCTGACAATTTACAGGATCGGGCTCTTTTATATCTAGTCTTAGCAGTATAATGTAAAATTACTATCATCAATTGGGCCAAAATATTTTTCTTATCTAAATATTTAAATGTTGATACTAATTGAAATTTTTATTTGTTAATATAGTATCAAAATGCTTTTAAAAATCTGATTTTAAACAACACCTTAAAAACACGACTGCCATTTTCAAATTTTAATAAGAATAAGTCACTGAATCGTTTTTTGATACATATATATATCTGGCTAGACCGATTTCTTCGCGGTTAGTGCCATTCAAAAATGCTTTACCTATTAACGCTATTATTATTAGCGTAAACGAAAAATTTCAAAAAAAAAAGTGTATGTTCGATATATCTTTTCGGACCGTTTTTGATGAAAGAAAATAATTATTAAAGCTCAAAAAACCGCGTTGATCGCCGCCAAGAACGTGAAATTGGTTGATTGGTTCAAGAGATATCGTTAACGAAATATTCGGGAACAAGTGTTTTTTTAACACCAAAGCTCAAAAACTAAATTTTTAGCTCAAAAATATTTTAATATGTTAAATTTTAAGTGATTAGGTATGATATTAGCGGGAAGTTGCAAGGATGGCCTTTGGGGTCAACCGTTTTCCAAAAAAAATTTTTTAAATCAAGAACACAATAAATAGGTAATACTAAAACTGGGAAATAATATAAAACGTAAATTAATATAACTAGGGAATACAATTTATGATCGTTTATAAGAGATACTGATCTAAACTAATCACCTATGAAATTACCCATATAAATCCCATAATGATTATTTCTTTTTAACCGACTTCCAAAAATGGAGGTTCTCAAGTCGACTATTTTTTTATGTTTGTTACCTCAGAACATTATACTGGATGAACAGATTAAGACGATTCTTTGCTTATTTGAAAGCTGGTGTGGCCCTATTGTGGTCCTATATTAATTTGGACCAGATATGATGCCTCTAATAGGAGAAAAGGGACAAAAACAAGTTTTAGTGATTAAAAATTTTTGCGACACCCACGAATCCACACGTCCTTGGCTACAAACGGACATCAAATCAATCGTAGATCTTTCCATACTCCCAAAAGTAACAACAGCATCACAATTATAAATTCAAACTTTCAACGTCCTTGAGAAACATACAAATTTCACTGTGATTTATACGGACGGATCCAAAAACACCAACGACGGCTCTGCTGGCAGCGCAATTTATACTACGCACATCGAAGAAAAACATAAATTACAAAATGTTTGTAGCTCCTTTACAGCAGAAATCGTTGCCATTTAGATGGCTATAAACTTGATAGCTAGACAAAATGAGCACTGCAAGTATCTTATATGTACCGACTCAAAAAGCTCACTTGAAGCCTTAAAAAATAAAAATATTAGAATCCACAACTTAATAGTACAAAATTTGAAATCATCTATCGAAAATTGTATCAAACAAGGAAATAAAGTTAAATTCTTTTGGATCAATGGACACGTCGGAATCAAAGGCAACGAAGAAGTTGATAGGCTAGCAAATGAAGCGAGGTACAGTGATATTCTTGTGTGAGTGAGTGAGTGCTAAAATGATCTATTCAATAATGTTATTGTGTTATGTGTTTATGGTGTTTCAAAGTTAAATTCACTGCTTTAAATTTAATTGTATCAAGATGTGGTTTTTTACGAGATTATATTGTTCTAAACAGACCCAAAGTGATTTCATTGTAATTTCAGTGTATACCTGATTTTTTATTGACTTTATCAATTTCTACAGCGTATATAGCCTCAGCAGCTAAAACGCTTAACTAAAAAAAAAAAAAAAATAAAAAAAAATAATCAATTTATTTAATAAATAGTATATTTTTCCATAAAAGAAATACATTTTTGATATCACAATTTCATTACAATTTAAAAGAAAGAAACAACATTCATCATTGTATTTGTTCACTACAACGCATTATTATATATTAATTATAATTTATAATTTAATATTATTATAATTTAAAACATTATATAGTCAAGAGAATATAGATTAATGCAGCCCTGTTTTAAATGAAAGTATATAGTTTAATTTGTAAGTAGAATATAGAATTGAGCGTTACTTCTTCGTTCGTTCACACAATAACTTTGTTTAGAACTCCTAACATATCTTGTAACAAGCAACCACATTCACTACCTGATGTATTATGGTGTTTCTTCAGGTTAATAGACACAGCACATGAATGTAACATCCAGTTATTATTCAAGGAGTTTATGTGTAATAACTTTAGTAGGTGCTAGAAGTTGTGAGATACACAATTTATTAAATACGTAAAAACGATAAAATAAACTATAGAAATAACTAGCTTATATGCCTCATGTTCTTTATGTAAGTTGAAACTTTCTACAACATTTTGCCATATTCACTTTATTATTGTTTCAATTTTTCCGGCGCCAATCAATATAATTGTTAACTACTTAGTGACTTTCTTCATTTATCTATGTACGCAACTTGGCTTTAAAACATCCAAATTGTGCACTTTGATAATGTATTTGTCATAACCACCAAGTTGAGTCATTTTTTTTGCTATGATTTGATATCTGGCTAAATAAACAATTTTTCATTTCGTTTCATGTCACATATTTTAACTTTCTGATCTTTATTTTTACATTTCTTTGTTTTTAAAATTGAATTTTCAAGGATTTTAACAGGTTTAAAAAATTTAAGAACTTTTTTTACCAGATTGTATAAGTTTAGAAGGTAAGAAAACAGACCATTTGATATTTATTAAATATTTTCTTCCCTTTTGCTCATTGTTTACCCCAAAAAGGGGTCTTTTCGAAATTTCTAAGGGGTGTTTTCTTTTTTTGTTTTTCGAATTGAAGATAATGATCTAGAAATCTGAAAATTACCATATGATAAGAAGATTCGAAGAAATGAATAAAATTTAAACTCAAATCATTAGTTATAGTTTAGGAATCGATTTAGATCGATTTATAGATTTAGAAAAAACGTTTAAATGACGCAAAAGAGTGATTTTAAAGTAGGGGGCATATACAAGATTGGACTGGTTAGGATATGCGTTTATGGGCTACTTCAATAGATACTATTCCGGTATTAACCTTGTTAACTATGGAAAAACCATAAAGAAACCAAAGACAGAATACTTAAGGCTAGAGGATACAGAATTACATAAAAAAAATTTTTATTAATAAATAATTATATACAATCTGAACAAATATACGATTAGTTCAAGAATTATTCATAAGTATAAAATTTAAAATCCACATCCATGATGCAGCCGGAATTTTCAATTGAATAAAAATTTTAAGATTTATATTCAGGCTGAAAAGCTCGAATATGTCAATATAATAAAAATTAATTTAATTAATTTAAAGTAAAAGTTGAATTCTGTTGTGAAGAATGTGTCAATATATAAAAAATATAAATCAATAAATAATAATAAATACAATATTAATAGTCAGCAAATATAAATACATGTAAAAAACAAGTGAAGATAACAACTAACAGAATTAATTGTTGAGTTATTCGACATATGATTGAGTTTAATTGTTAGGGCGGTTTTCAATAATCATTCGTAAAATACTATAAATAACCAGTTTATACATGTATAAGAATGTGTATTGTTTTTACCATGTGTTTATTACCCAAATTTGCGCTAAAATTGTGGAGAACTTTTACGAAAAAAGTTGTTTGTTTCAAAGAAATGAACATTTTTTGTATTTGAACTTTTCTTCTATCTTTAATATTTCCAGTAAGCCAATATTTAGTAACGCAAATAATAATTATTGATATTTCTTTTATTTTTATTATAGAAGGTCCCGTAATACAGTTTTTTATTTCTTATATATTATTCAATATCATACTGAAATAAATTACTTTGTCTGCAGCTATAACTAGTTACAGATGATAAAATAAATAAAGTTTGTTACATGCGAATTACTAGATAGTACTTGAACGAAACTGGAACGGGGGATTCTACTTAATTATAAAATCATGACAATAACAAGCAGGAACATAATAACTACGTTTTTAGTATTTTTAATTTATCTTTTCCTAAAACGTAAGTACGAGTATAAGAATAAAAATTAATTTATTTTCACCTTCAGTATAATTTCTTCCTTGGCTCATTCAAACCAACAATAGCTCATAATTTGTATTGATATAAAATGAGCTAAAAAGATTCACAATCCAATTACAATACATTTTTGCTTATAATTCTTAATCTAATGCAAAATCCGTCTATAACATACAACTCGATCTAAAGCTCTTCTAATGTATGCTTCCGATCTTAAACTCGGTCACAAACCCCGTGACGATAGTTCCTCATGTAAAAATTATTTATTTAAATTCAAAATATTTAATAAATATTTAAGTTTATGAGGTAATATAAAGAAATGTAATAGATTATTATGTAAGTTACGGTAAAAGAATAAACTTACAAAACTAGGCCGATCTGTATCGAATTTGGATGATTTCCGAGAAATAAATCAACCAATCTTGTTAAAATTTTTCACACGTCTTCAAGCAAAACGTGAAGCTTTCACCGAAATGTTATCTTTTTATGTACAACTTTGTCGGAATTTTCAATTGTTTTTATCGGTCATGAACAAGCTATATATAGCGACTTACATACAAAAAAAGAATTTTTAATTTCGAAAGAATGTATTGTGAAGTATTGAGTCATCGTTAAGTGGACATTATACTGAGAGATCATAGCAAAGGAGGTTTAAATAGCTGAAATTTGAAATTTTTAAAATATAAAAAAATGTTTATTCTTAAAATGCAAATAGTTTGAATATAAAATACTTCATTTATTACATTAAGAAAAAATTAGAGACAATATGTTTTTTAGCCTTCGAAAACAAGAATTTGATAGGGTTTAGTTTAAAAAAAAGAAAGTAAATCATATTTAAAATACAAATAAATATAAAGGCTTATATCACGTTTACTGTGTAGTTAAACATGAACTCCAACTGTGTCTAAAACACTCACTAAATAATAATAAATTTATATACGATTTCAGTATAATGATGAAATAAATTTTGTTTCTAGTATAGTTGAAAATTATTTCATCTTAACATATAGGGTAAGTCTGGGAGCCGTTGTTTTTAGAAAACGCTATAAAAATCAAACAAGTGGTATTTTTTCTAAAATATTTATATTAAACCAATCTTTAATCATTTAACTAGAAAATAATACAAGGAAATTAACAAAATATAAGATGAAAACAATTATAAAAAACACTTTTCTATACATCTCGACTGACCATCTCTCTTTAGGTGTCTGGGGGCGTTGGAAATGTTAGTTATATCAACATTATTATCTTTTTTATTTGTCTTTTTTTGTGTTATCCTCTCTGGTATTTTGCTGTTCTTAGGCTATGTGCGTTTGGGAAGTTAAAGTAATACCTAAATATTCTTGGTCTGTATAAGGTATTAGATCTATAATAGTCGTTGTCTCGTATTAAAAAGAAACTGTTTATGTAGGATTAGTTGTTATTTCTAACAGGCTGCTTATGTGTTCACTTCTATCAGACCAAATGTTGCCATCTTTTCGTCGTCAGCCACGGATAAAGAGATGGCCCTATCGATATAGAATGAACGATTTGGAATTGACGACAATTATGAGGTTGTAATGCAACACATCAAGAACACCAATTAGGGTTAAACGAAAATGTATGAATTTTTATTCAAATTTTATCACTGTGAAATTAGATGTGCGCATATAAAAGAAGTTTTTTCTTTGGAAACCCCATTAACTGGTGTTTACTTTCTTTTTATTTAATTTCAATATCACTTAGCAAATGCTGCTAGTAGCTTACGTTAATAAAAGTGAATAAAGCATAAAAATTACAATCTGTCTATTGGTTTCGAAAATAATTGGACTGGTCGTCTCTCCCTGACTTAACTTGTAACCAGGACTTGTAACCAGTCTTAAAACATCCAAGTATTTCGAAAAAAACTAATCCAATTACAAT
Source organism: Chrysopa pallens (assembly GCA_020423425.1). NCBI lineage: Eukaryota > Metazoa > Arthropoda > Insecta > Neuroptera > Chrysopidae > Chrysopa > Chrysopa pallens. Next base: position 65,627,557 of record CM035592.1, read on the forward strand.
AAATATAAGAGACATAAAACGATATACTACCACTTTTTTTAAACTCTATACTCAAATCTAAGAAATTTGTGTAAAAAATTTTAAACAAAGAAAAGTATTTTAAAAACGAACAGTAATACTTAAACTAAGAAAAAACAAACAGGCAACTAGTTGTTTTTTCAATTCATAGCAATGTTTGACATACTAATTATAAATTATTAAATCTAGTAATCGTAATTAAAATTGATAAGTGTACCTGTTGTTATATTTATTGGTTTCCTTAGCATCGCTTCATGTAATTTTGAAAATACGTATATTATCCAAATGTGTCTATTTTTACATAAATTCCTACAATGTCATTGATTTAAAATTTTTTTTATTTCCACGTAAAATTCCGTTGATAGTTTTGATACAAAGCAATATATTACATGGACTGAAAAGTCCCGGGCCTAACACATAGATGGTGCTAGTTTTATTGCACCTTTTTTCAGTTAATGCTAACCTTCAAAAGGCAGCTGTTAAAATTTCATGATATTCTATTCATTAGTTTGTGAATTATTGTGATAAGAGTGACGCTACTTTTGTTATTTTCAAAACAATGGATCAAAAACAGTTTCGTGTTTTAATTTTACACTGCTTCTTGAAAGTGTTATGGGGACTCCGCTCCATCAGAAACAACAATAAAACGTTGGTTTGCAGACTTCAAACGTAGTCGTAGAGACACCGATGATGCAGAACGCAGTGGACGTCCAAATCAGGCGGTAACACCAGAAAACATAAAAAAAATCCACAAAATTGTTTTGAATGATCGAAAAGTGAAGTATCTGACATCGTAAAGATATCAAAAGAACGTGTTGGCTTTATATTGCATGAGCATTTGACTATAAGAAAGCTCTGTTTAAAGTGGGTGCCGCGTTTGCTCACTGTTGACCAAAAACGAGAAATTGTTGATGATTCTGAGCAGTGTTTGTCCATGTTTAAACGTAACAAACCGGATTTTTTTTCGCCAGATTTGGCTCCCAGCGACTACTGGCTGTTCGCAGACCTGAAAAAAATGCTCGCCGGTAAGAAATTTCGCACGAATGAAGAGGTTATCGCTGAAACTGAGCGCTTTTTTGAGGCAAAAGATAAATCGTTCTACAAAAGTGGTATTGAAATGTTAGAGCGGCGCTGGAATGATTGCGTTGCTCTTGGAGATTACGTTGATGAATAAAGCTAATTTTGAACCAAAAAAACTGTGTTTTCTTTGTTAGGCCCGGGACTTTTCAGTCCATGTGTTACTAAGCAAGCTAGCAGAGCAAAATATTCAAAATTGGATTGAAATATGCTTAAAATTAGGTGCTATTTAGGTGCTGCAAAATTAAATTAGTTGCTCAAAGAAAATTCAGTTATTATGATGCACTGTTGTTGTCATATCCCGCTGGCAGAGCTATTCTGAAATAAAAACTATAATAATATAATGTAAGTTCTAAAATTATATGCTTTTAGGTGCATATATGGAGGCACTTCAATACATTAATTGAATCAAAAAAAATCCGTGCAACTTCTACCTTGACACTTTTCTTCAAAGATTCATCTTGTTCTTCGTCATTATAATATATTATAAAACTAATTTTTTGACATTGCTCTGCCAGCAATATATGATAAGCAGTGCATCAAAATTAGTCAATTACGTTAATGAAAAATTTGAGTACCTAAGTTAATTTTACAGCACCTAAAGAGCACCTAATTTTAAGTATATTGAATTAAATTTTCGATACTTTGCTCTGGTACCTTGACTGATATCAAAGTAATTAGGCAATCGATATAGATGTTTTTCAACATCCCATGGCAACAACTAATTTTATTGTCAGAGGACCAAGCTCAGTAACCAGCGTACACAGCAGTTGGCAGCATAGTTAACAGACACATGTCAGTTAGCTTTGTTACAATATTTGCTTTTATGCTTTTTATCAAAACTATAATGGCTTACGATATCTAATTTCTCTTAAATCGATGCTTAAGTGCGATGAAATAACATAAAACGGAATGCAGGTTTACTTGTAAAATAAATGAGCTTTTATTATTAAAAGTTAAATGTCGAAAGTTTTTTTTTTTTATCTTTTAAATAATAATTCATCGGTTTCTCAGGAAAAAACATAAGAAAATCATCGAAAAAAACAGTTTTTACTCCAACGTAGCTATACTTCTAACGGCATAATTTAGTTGCAGACCTTTGCTTTACCCTTTATGTTTGTGAAAACAAAACTATCACATTTGGAAAATGTTTTGAATTTAATTAATTCAAACATCATTAGTGCATTAATTTCCACGGATTATCTATCTAAAATAAACATTTATATTATACTTATACTTCAGTCATTTAAATAAAGTTATTTGACAAAGCTCTCTATATTTACAAACATTGTAACGTTGTAGTAAACATTACAAATTTATCAATAATAGCACTTGACGTAAATCAATCATAAGTATAAAATAAAAACATATCTAATAACTTTCGTAAAATTTTATTCGGAATAAGGCCTTAGGTAAAAAACTTAGTAGTTATGTGTATGTTATTTTTAAAGACTAAGCTAAGAATAACAGCTTCCGATAAAAACATGAGTCAAAATAAATTTCGATTTTTTGCCCCAATTTTGTATATAAAATACAAAATATTTTGATCTAGGAAATTAGAGCAAAAAATCGAAATTTATTCGAAAAATCGTAAGAGTTCTCTTTTATAATACTCAAATGAGTCAAAATGTATGTAGAACCATCAAAATGTTTTTTGTATTTGAAATTTATTGTTTTCTTCATTAGATTTAATACTAACTATAAAATGAAAACTACAAAGATGCTAATGCCTTGTATGTTTTATATGAAAAAACATTGGGAAGAATTGTATACGAGTATTATATAGCTACATTCGAGTTATACAGAAACAAGCAGCTATAAACATAGCGCTTAGTCCAATATCATAACAAACAACCGGGTGGAGCGTATGCGTCTAACATGCAACAAGACATAAGACCAATAGCAAATTAAAACTTTAATAAGGAAGTAACAATAACAGGACTTGCTTGCACTTATCACAAATTTACGACTATGCAGAGTTGCAGTCATTCAGATAATTATAATTGCAAGTATTTTATGAGTTAATTGTGAGTTATATATAATTTATACGTTTGATAGTCTTCATAATAATATTGCATTGAAAAAATAATAAAATAACGTAAATAAGAGATCAAATATGCAAGACCAAGTTTATATAAGCAAGACCAATACCAAGACCAAGATTGAGTATGCAAGTTAAAGATCAAGGCCCAGACTGCCCCGGTCTTGTTTTGCTTATCAGTATAAACAAACAAGAGCAAACTTTTTGTCCTAAAACATCGCATTCATTTAATTTTATTGCTTTTGCTCGCCATAGTTTATAGCGATCGAGTAAGTTGGGCTTGTTTTAATTTTTTAGAATGGCGCAATGCCTAAATAACTGTAGTAGTACAAACATATACAATACATTTAACATTATTTCTATTATATGTTCTATCAATGTTGTACATAAATAATAGTTATAATCATGGGTTAACCAATACATAACAATGTCTATCTATTTTGAGATTTATATATAGTTATCAAAATATTACAATATCTAGTTGAAAGTTTTACAAAATGTAGGTACATATAAATGAATTGAATAATAGAAATTGGATTTTAACTTTCAATTACCAATCTACCTGAAAATAAGTTGAAGGGCTTACTTAGTAAATACTGGATAGAAAACTTCTTAAACGAAATTAATAGCCTGGTCCCGTCATTTTTAGAGTCCTTAACCTCTAATGAATTAAAGGTACTACAAGATAGAGTCGTGATTGCTCAGATATTTGCGGAAATTCGTATACTCAAGTAATCAAATTTTAGTTGAAAATAAATATTTTAGTTAGACAACTGCCCTGAATATCCTTGCAAAATATAACTTTAACTCTGCATACTTTCTATCGATTTCATAATACAGTTAAACCGGGAAAGAGAGAGTTCAAGAAACCGCAATTTCTTTTTTGCTAATGGATGTTTCTAATTAACCGCAGTTTTAGCTTATAGAGGTACGAAAATGGCCATTATCAGCTATCAAGGTTAAATAATAAGTGATACTCAAGTTTGACTTGATTAATATATTTTTAGGACTGTAGGTACTTCTCGAGTCCTAAAAGTGCATTAATCAAGTCAAACATGAGTATCACTTATTTAACCTCTATATAGGATAATGGCCATTTTTGTACTTCTATAAGCATGAAACTCGGGATAATTATCTTATAATGTCCGTAGTTCAACGTAAATAAAAGTTTCTCCCCAAGTCAAAAAATATATTTTACTTTTAGCCTTTTCATTAAAGTATATTCATATTTTATATTAGTAATTATATTAAAGAAATGGATTACCATCAATTTTACGAAAATGAAACTCTACTGTAGATATGATAATAGCCAGATTGATAATTTAACACACCATTTCATGTATTTTATTACGTTCTTTATCAAAGACAACGATGAAACTACGGCGTGCAAATTTTTGACCTACAAATAAACATGACATACACAAATAATAGCTATGATTAGAATTGCACTAAAATTATTTTTAAAGTATTTTATTTAAATTTGGTGAACATTGATAACAAAAAACTTATAAACCGCAACACAGTAAATATAATCTAACAACTATTATCATTTATCAAAAGTCTATGGACTTACCGAACCTCGAATAGTTCCTATGATACTTTCAAGATGCGATATGTACACTTTACATAGTTGACAACTCGACATACTAATTGAGAGAGGAATAAATTATATTTCGAATTTCAAATTTATATTTAAATTATTATTTTTCGATGGAAAAGATGCTAATAGGATTTGTAACATACTTTAACTTTACAAAGGCCCCGGTTATTAGTCCCTATAAACTTAAACCTATCTTATCGTTTAAGTGGGAACAAATTACACATTTTGAAAAAAATTTAAAACTTAAAACCGGTTCAGTAGTTTAGGACTTTATCTCGGCCAAACATGTGATACGTAGAATTAATTAATGGTTGTTACTCGTATTAATTATTATTGAAACTGTTATTTCTCAGGTTTATATACGAGTAACAACCATTAATTCTACGTATCACATGTTTGGCCGAGATAAAGTCCTAAACTACTGAACCAGTTTTAAGTTTTAAATTTTTTTCAAAATGTGTAATTTTTTCCCACTTAAAGCAACAAAGTCACTGTTGCTTAAACTTCCAATAGGAAAAGCTGCACGAAATAAGCATGGTAACAAATGTAGAATTAATGGTTGTTACTCGTATTAATTATTATTGAAACTGTTATTTCTCGGGTTTATATATATAAATATATATATTTTTCCTATTGGAAGTTTCAGCAACAATGACTTTGTTGCTTTTATTTTGGTATCAGCAAAATTTTCGCGATATCATAATTCGCCCTATAATTAAAAGTCTATTGAATAAATTTTTTTCTTACATTCATAACCACTTGCAAAGTATACAAACATAATATATACAACAGACAATGAGCTTCCGTAAAAATTAGTCAAACGAAATTAATTTATTTTACATTGTATACACACACTTGACCAACTTTTAATTATTAATATAAAAATGTACAAGAAATTGTAAAAACAGTCATAAAAATATTCTCGTATATAAACTATACACATAACGGTCTAATACAAAATGTTCCAGGATAAATTACATAATCGTTGAAGTTAAGGAATTGGTTAGCTTTACTTAAGCCATCTATAAAATATCAAATCCACCATAATATCCAGATCTATTTAAAAAAATTGTATTTCGTCTACAACATCATCGAAATGAATTAATGCGTGGTAGGACAAATAGCCTATGTACCGAAACCAAATTTGTTGAGAAGTATAAGATTGCCAACAAAAGTCAATTAACACATTATGTTAAATCATTAACTTTTTAATGAAAATATAAATAGATCTTAATTGTTTAAAAAAAATATAAAATGATCTATGGATGTCATGTGTGGTAACTGTCAAAATGTAAAAAGGACGCCATATGACGCTTAATTAACTGCTATAGATTAATTTATTTTAAAACTACGCATTGAAGTGAGCACCTAGGCTATTTTAAAACAAAAATAAACTATTTTCAAATTACCTTATTACATTTGAAACACATTTGGCGTGATTAAGTTGGAGAGCTCACGCTGATAATGGGAATTTATTCGAGCGTTATGGGGACCGATAGGTTTTTGAAGGCGATATCGTAAAAAGAAAATACGTATTATATATATTTATTAAGCGGTGGGCTTTAAAAAATGTACAAAAAAAGAAACGGCAGAATTGAAGACTTGTGATGATACGAATAATCAACAGTCGTAAATTAGTTTTCGATAAATATAAAAATCTGAATTAAATAAAATTTAAAAGAATACATTAGAATTGGAACCAAGATTCGTTGAATTCAAAAGCAACTTTGCTATGGCAAATTATAGCTGGTCATATGGCTGATGCTCATGTAAATATAAAATAAGTATTATACGTACATACTTAAATAAAGTGCTGTCGTAACAGTGCAGCCAGTTTTTTCCCATCTCAAGAAATACCCAACGTACATAAAACAGTTTTCACTTTAAGAACAGCCACCTGGACATACAGGAACGCATCAGATAATAGGATATAACTTCCTTATTAGGATGGAGGTGGATATGACCATACGGATGGGTTAGTTTATAGAGAAAGAGTTTTCTCGAGCACGTCAGATATTCATACGGAATGTTAAATAAACCCGAATGAAACTCCTATTCATAAGAATGGCAATTTGGATGTTACGCAAATCTATGGCAGTTGAAATACTCGAGTGCGTCAATTTTTTATGTGGACGGTTAATTTTATCTTGATCGTGGTGATCCTAAATGTGATTTAAAATTTTTTTCCAGATATTTGTTAATTTGTGACAATCTGATCCCCTTAAATCACACTCAAATCACCATAAGTTTATGAACATTTCTCCACATGCGCCTCGTTTAAATAACCAAACATTATTGTCTTCGTTACCCTCGAATTATATGCTTCAAATTTAAAAAATAAATACATAAATAAAGATTTTGCTCGAGAATATCCAAGTGGTGTTCTTTTAGTAGAAATTTTTCATAATCATTCCTTTTGGCTTTGCCGAAATCGGATAATGATATTGGGAAAAATGTTTCGAAACATTTTGTACTCATCTACAAATCTCTCGTATATGATAATAATAAGAGAGTATAAGAAATAAAATGTACAATTTTAATTAAAAACAACATGAATAAAAGAATATAATTACTATAGGTATAGGTATGGGAGTTTTCCAGAATGTATTATTAGCGAATGTCCTTTTCAAAGAAAATCAGCTGTTGACTGTATATCCTTGATACAATATCCGTTGGAAAGAATTGATCATTTTTTCGATTAGTAATATACGTTAAAGGTTGTTTATATATTTTTAACCTGCAGCCTATATTTATTTAAACACACTTTCGTATAAAATTTTTCAAAATTTACAAAGTAACAATTTTATTAGCCTACCTGAATTGGATATTTCGACTAAAGTGCATAAAAATTGAGTGTTTTATTTTTAAAGCACTTTCTAATTAAGTGGCGAATTCTTAAAGTATTTTCTATTTAACAATATTTTTATGGAAAATTTTTCGGTCTACAACTTTGATTCGTGTCATTTTTCAACCAGAGAGCATGTTTCGGTCATAAAATATGAAAACTGTTAAAAATTACGAACTTTATTTTTAAGAAATTTTTCATCTTTGTTTACTTGTAGCGTGGAAAAAATCCCTTGTACGTAATAGTGGTAGACGTAAAGGTTGTAGAGCACAAAGTTTTCTTTAGGTTATTATTTTGATTCAAAAATAATTTCGAAAATACCTGCCATAACGCTCGAGAGGAATATATCATATATTTTGGGTTTTTATAATGTACACCGCTATAATTTATAATATGCATTCACATTTTAATAGTTTTCTTCACAAGTTTTGTGGCTGTAATACGAAGAAAAATTTTTAAAACATAAATCGACAATTTTACAAAAATTTTGTACAAAATCGCAACATTCTTAGCACATTGGCGAATAATTTAAAATTGAGAGACCAAAATTACCCACATTTTCCAAACGTACTTTATTTTGCGGTCAATGTAACTTGTATTAGGAATCCTAAAAGCTACCTTTTTCGACTAGGTCGTTTAGCTGTAGTCAAAATTTTCCGGAAACGTTGATATTACTTGTAATTCCTGTGGTGTACAATAAATTTTCGTTTTTAATAAAGTATGATTCGTATTAAATTTAAAAGTAATTCACTTAGTTATCACGGCTCCTGCTTGCAGAGTTGTATACTTACCTACATTTTTATAATAACATAATATTTTATTATATTGTATTCTTGACAGATGATAGTTTCAATTACACGAAAATGATTTCGTAAACAAAACTACATGTATAATTTTGAGTATTTTTATACCCGACATGTGTATCAATCATATAACGGTATATTAAATTTAGTTTATTGCTAGAAAATATTGAAAATAAAAATACAATTTTGATATATACTCACTTAATTAATCCATTTCAGCCTGTTTGTATGTACATGATAAAAAGATAAATAAAAAGCCGAAATTTAAACTCGAATTATAGACAAACTATTAAGATAAAATGTGGTCACGTTATGATCGATGATTAATTAGTTGATCCCTGGTTTATTTCATAAATGATTGCCTGTGTCGTTTAGAGAATAATGATAGAGAACAAGTGAAGATAACAACTAACAGATTATTTACTGAGATAGATACTCGATATACAATTGTGTATCAATGATAGAAGTATTTTTAATCGTATATTTATAAACTAGCAGACCCGAACACGCGTTGCTGTGACAATTTGGAGCACCCGGTAATTGCTGTGGTGCAACCGATATTTATTGCGAGCACCCGGTATTTTGTATTTGGTACGCAACACCCGGTACCTCTGGGTTGGCCTACTACCTTGGTTCCGCGTCAGCAAAAAGTACGAAAACCTTGACACGAAATTTTGACCCGGTATTTGGTGTAGACACCCGGTACCTCGGCCCTTTGACTCACAAGGCGATGTTCGCATCAAAGACATTTTACAGCAGGTAACGGTTATTTTAATATAGATATTAAATTAGTAATTAAAAATAAACCACTTCGAAAATTAGCCATTATTTGTCGTAAAAAGTAAATGACAAAAAAATGTTATTGTGGGATATCCATAAGAGATAGACATATACCATAGCGAAGTTTTCTGTAGACCTTTTCAATGTGAACAATAGTACATTATTTTGATAAATCCCGTAGGGTTCAGCCTGCGTTTGCAATGTAAGCGGAAAAAATGTAATTATTTACGACATCGCATTAGAAACCTCAAAAATAACAGTACTTCTCCACTATTTAATGGATGTTATTATACATATACATATACCTTCCTCTTCAATCTTCAAATAGTTTTAAAGATTTAAGCATACATAGGGATATAGGGACAGAGAAAGCGACTTTGTTTTATACTATGAAGTAATACATATATAATAACGAAGAATCCAAACATTTTGTAAAAAAATATTCCCAGCAAAAGCTGTTTGCATTAAATAAAAAAATTTTTGAATTTGGATTTTTCTTCTATCTTTAATGGTTTAAACATTTATGGTTTAAGAGTTCGGACATACTTGCATGGGACCCAATAAATCTCCTACTTAAATTTCAAGATTTTTTACTTTGCGATAATTATTTATTGATCAATGTACCAAAATGTTGACCACTCCATGAACCCTTCAGACGTTGAACTTTGTGTTATGAGAGGAGCATCTGCATATATATATATATATATATATATATATATATATATATATATATATATATATATATATATATATATATATATATATCTTATATCTAATAAAGCCTATTCTTAAATTCACGTGATTATTTAAATTAAAAACTCAACTGCGTTTCTTGTATAAACACAAGAACAACATTTAAAGTTTCAATTTCAGGTATGTGGTACCACTTCAAATTAAAATATATAATTCTTTAATTAATCCAATCCACACGATAAATAAATTTCTGTCACTTGACAAATTGTTTCACATCTCCCTATCAACGCCTGAGATAAAAATTAAGGAAATCAAGATACTAGTAAATGGGTGTCTTGATTTTCTTTACTTCTTAAAATTATCTTGTCACAGTGTTTGTAACTTTTTAATCAAACTCCTGCGTAACGGCTTGAAATTTTTATGAACTTTTTGTGCATATTCGGTAGGCCTTTGAATAGGTCGTATACTATTTTTATACTCCTAAATGATAAAGATAGACATATAAATAGATAGACAGATAGATAGGTAGATAAATAAGATCGCTACGCCTATTCATTACAAAGTCATTACATTTAAAAATAAAATATAAATATAATGTTTAAAAGTTAATATAACTTAATATAACAACTTTATAAACTGAATCTCCCGGAATTTGAAAATTATTTCATCATGTTAAACAACTGGCCACGCTATTCAAACTACACAAATAAAACATACGTTGTAATGCAATATGGGATGTGTTTGTAAAAGAAAAGAATATACAATTGATTAAAATTGAATAGAAAAACTATAATCAATTTCTTTATGTGTCATCTTATGTTACATTTTGAATGACAAGAAGTTTCTCTGTAATCAGTGAACAATATCCTCGTGTGCAATGTAACTAACATAAGCACTGGATGATACTACTCCTATGAAGGAGAGTTATTTAGTGGTTAAAGGAGTTTTATATCAAACACAATAAATATAAAGTAAATGGATGATTTCGTAAAGTTAAAAGAACATGTAATCCGTTGTCCTATCATCTAACCTTAAAGGCACGTTCATATTCGAAAAATCGTTAATAACATACGCTGTACTTACGACGTTTATCTATATTCTGTATATACCTCTTCTAAGAGTAATTTATAAACAAAATTAGGTTTAGATAACTATTTTTATAAGGTGATTCAACCCAACATTGGAATTCATTTATGAAATGCTAGAATAGGTGTGAATAAAATAAATGAATAAATTAATATTTAAAAACAATTTCCATATTATTTTTCTCAATAAGTTTGGTCGTAATGAATTCATATTTTACCAGCCAAGTGCAAGTCGAGCTCGCTCACGAAGGGTTCCGTACCGTACTTTACCGGTATTAAAACAGGGGTTTCTTCACGTTTCTCTTCTAAAACAAAGCTGTTTATTTAGAATATGTATTAAATTAAAAGAATTGGCTAATGTTTTCTTGCCTTTGTAAACTATATTTTATTTTTTCGTTAATTATTTACAAATAGTGTGGATCTGATAAAGAGGCTGAACATTCTAACAAATCACTAAGCCAGCTAGAGAGAAATGACACAAATTTTTCGTCACAGTTATGAATACAAACGCATTGTTTCATTTTCGATGCGATGTTGGATTCAAAAACTTGGGTATATTTTATAACTTTTGTTGTATTAACACATTATGTCTGTTTTACAAAAGTAGAAATTACATTTTCACCTGTATACAAAAAATGTGTATTGCGCTATTTAATTGAAAGATAGATAGGGAATTAACAGATAGAATTGAAACAGTTTAAATCTATGGGCAATCGATTTCTGAACCTTCCAATTGTTAGTCGATGTATGTATGGAGCAATCCTGCGTTCGATTCACGACAGATGTGTAATATTCTCAATTCTGTCTATCTTGTTAACAATAAAGGTAACGGATAAAACAATTAGTTCACGTACAAGTGGATTATTACAAGTGGATTAGGTACAAGCTATTTCTAAATTAAATTACTTGAAGGAAGATGAGTATTGGATACGGAAAGCACCATACTTGTAGTACAGTAAGATTTTCAAAGAATTTTTGGTGATTTTGTATTTTTTACTGGAGAGTTTCATTGTGATATTGTGACAAATCTAAAACTCACGTCTAAAAAATTTGTGCCCACCGTTTTTTACTTTTCCAGTGTAGGTAAATAAAGTTTAAAAATAAAAAAAATAGCAATTATTTTTCGATTGGATGATTAGTTTACAATATATGTCTTAAAATATATACAAAATTAGCCTAGGGGATAGGGCTTAACACGCTATCTCTAATCGTTACTCATGATTCAACTAATGGATCAAAATTACCAGATACCCAGATAAATTATCACTTGCTTTTCTGATGCAAATGGTGTTTGAGAACATTATGTAAATGTTGAAAAATTTTTATCTCGAATTTCAATAAAACATTTATGTGATATTTTTGACCCATAAATTACAAAAACAACAATGATTTAGTAATTGGATACATACGTACTGTTAAGAAATAGCTTTTAATCGTATTTTGAGTCCGATATCTTGAATTCCAATCGGTATTTCAGAAGCTAAGTATCCGATCGTTAAATAAGTGTGATTCCATATTTTCTTAACCCTTAATTACACCTATTTTAAGGTTACTACTAATGGGATCAAAAAAATGTCATCAATTTTATTTAAATTATTAAACACAAGAAGCTTATCATTTTGACAAAATTCAGTATTTTAGGTACGTCATTTAACAGTTTCTATTCAAAACTAAATTTTGTTAATTTGTGAATGAAGGAAGACTTAAACTACTCCAAGATACACCTTTTTTTTACCTTTTCGGGTAAGCATAAAATTTTAGAGGGAAATTCTATTTAAATCGCACTATTTGTATCTATCCAACGAATCTTCAAACGCACGCAATCCAAATATTGTTTCGAATTAATCACCCTATAATAGTACTATAACTATTAAATTAGTTACATCGTTGAAAGTTTTAACTAAATCTTATAAGTAGATATACAAGTAAGTCTGTATCTATCCTACATAGGTACTATAACTATGTATAAGTATTAATTAACAAATGTTACTTGAGATATGAGTTCTTTAGTTTTAGTTTACATATAGGTTGATATGGTGTATACATGAAAGTCATATGAATATTTTAAATACACATTTTGTTTTAATTAAAAATGTTCATTAATCACTTAAATCAGGTAAATATTTACCCCTATGTACAGCTATATATTGGTTATAACTGCTCTTTGAACTACAACTTAAATGTATCTCTTGCTGATATCTGTTTGATATGAGTAGCTATATAAAACAACATGCTGTTACCTACCCACTTCGCTAGGCAGTTTAAACTTTCTTCATATCTTCCATCAATTCTGTTAAAGAATGTTTATGCAAAATTTAAAGTAGTTTGGCCAAAGAAATCACGTTTTCCCATTCAAACTTTGTCCCCGTTTTCCACCCCCTTAGGAGTAGAATTTTGGATAAATTTTTCCTTTCTTATTAGATGTCTACGTCATCCTACATATTCCAAGTTTCAGGTCTCTACGATCAGCAGTTTAGGCTGTGGGACTGATCTCTCAGTCGGTCATTCAGGACAGCATTTTAGCGAAACCAGAAAAATTCAAAACAAAGTAATACAAAAAGGTAGTAAATTGGGAAAAACTCTATTAATTAAAAGTATTTCTGTACGATAAATATTATGAAATGCACTCAAATCAATTACATAATTAATTTAGACATATTCTCCCACCGTAATTTGCTATATTTCTTCTTAATTTAGGCTGTAAGCTTTTTTGCCGATGTCATCAAACAAAAAATTTGCATCCCCTATTTTTATTTCCTTTTGAGTAAAATTTTCACAAACTTTACATGACGTATTTATTTATATCTATTCAAAAGCCTGAAAAATAAGTTTCAAGCTTCTAGCTTTCAAAATGATGTAATTTCGATAAAAACTTTCAACCCCTTACAGCCTCCTTTATCTCCTTTCTCAGGCTCAAAACTATCTCTGTAGCAAATTTCATTTAAAGCGGTTCAGTAATTTAGGCGTAATTGGGTAACAAACAGGCAGAGTTACTTTCGAATTTTCAATATTTAGAAGAATAGCTTCTTTGGGTCGCAGTATCGATCACGGGAAATTAATTAATATTGCAATAAATGAGATTCCTATGCATAGAATATATACTATATCCGTGAACGTTTAAATCGTCACTTGCAATAACTACACATGAAAAATAGATTGAAAATGAATGTAATTGCAAACTGCGAACATAAAATAATATAATATTACTTATATAATTAACGTAATGATTTTACAAAATTTATTCATTTTCATCTATACATTCTACCATCAACTTTCTTATTCAAAATTACATTTAATAAGTTTAATACATTTTTTTTATTGTTTTTAAAATAAAATCCTCCATTTTGTATGACATTCGAAAGTTTCGTTTTTTTTTTTTTATTTGAATTATTTGGGGTTGGTAAATGATTATGAATTTTTTTTCATAATATGTGATTTATGTCTGCTTAAAACGCCGAAGAGTTTCTCGATAATTTCGTATTTTATTGCAAAATTAACGATTTTCGTTCTTTTGACTGTCTAATATCTTGCGATCGTCTTAATGCGCATAATTAATTTTTTTATGAATTTCTCTGACACGAATCATGACTATTTATTAAAGAATATAATGAATACATACGAATTTGTTTCCTACATATAGTACAGAGTTTTTTTATTGCTTTAAAAGATTTTCTATTTATATTTCATATAACAGATATATATATTTTGGTTTCATATATATATATTTGTTTTAAAAGTTTGTAAACCAATATATTTTGTTCATAAGATTTTGCCAGGACATCAAAAAGTTTATAATAAAAAAATGATGTGGTGTCGTGGGACACCAGGTAGGAACGAAGTTCCTTCGGCTAATGTAGAATCGACACAAATTACAAAAAAAAATCGTGCTCAATTTTATTTAAGTACAAGAAAGTATTTAGAAGAAAGATAACCTAGAAAACCTTACTTAACCAATGTAAAATATTTTATATTTATAAATATATATTTATTAATATATTTATTAATAAAGAATAAACTAATACTTACGTATTTAATTCTTTTGCACTGAATAATTTCCCACTATTATCACTGTCAATTGCATTCAAGTCACTTGTTGGTTCATTTGACATTGTTACTATAGTTACGTCTCATTTAACGGTTTTATTCCTCATTTTTTCTTACGGTTTTACTATCACATTTTTTTCAGTTCGGTCGCGCAGCAAAATGCCTATCCCCTCCAAGCCTGCCGTAAGGAACTTCGTTCCAATAATTTAATAATAAAACACGTACTGTAAAAACAAAAATTTAATCGTAATGCACTAGAACGACCAGAAAAAAATTGATTAAAATTAAATGAAAATTTAAAGCCTAAAATTAAAAATCTGCCTTAAAGTACACGGATTAGTTAAAATTATTTATTTTATGAATTTGAAGCGTCCTAAAATTGGTTTAATTATTTAAAAAAAAACTAATAGTTTTTATTACAGCTGCATTTTCTATGTACTAGTTTGTATGAACTGACAAATTTTCCACCATCAGATATTCTGCTGATGGTTATTTTTTAGAAAGTATATTGTTGATATATTTATTTCAATTAAAAAACAGATCTTTTTTCGTTCGATCTATTATCTATCAATATTTTGTTATGATCGAGTTCTGAGAATTATGCAATTGTATATATAATGCTATATGTGATATATATGTACTGAATTTTTAATCGTCCTGCTAACGATATTACCAGCTTTGGATTTCCCACTGACTTGTTTTATATTCATATGAGTTTTTATTATGAAAAAAATTATTTTACATAATTGAAAATTTGTTGTTCCTTGATCTACCGTGACTGGACCTCCTGGCGTTTACATCTTAAAACGACGGCTTATAAACAATTTGTTCCCATATGAATAAATATTCCTAAAATTTCTTTGGAGCGTTTCTTTCTTTATTTTTGAAAAATTTTATGTTAAATTTTCGAGTGTTCAACCACAAAAATTAATCACTAAAAATTGATTTTGTTCCTGCCCGTCCCCATTAGGATGTACTAAATAATCAGGTAATAACTTGTCGGTAAACATAAGAATGAGCAATATGACGTGTATACGGCATGTGGTATGGAGTTATAAGAAGTCTGATAGATAAAATATACTGTCCATTCAAAAGTCGTTAGCAACCGTTTGTTCTGTCATTTTATTTATATAATCACTGTCATTTTAAATATGGGAATATCCACGAACATATATATAACAGAAGAAAAATTTGTATTTGTACCTTTTTGAAGTCGGAGAAAAAACTAAAGAGTAAATTTTCTTTTCCTTAAGATCTATTTAACGAGTTTATATTTTAAATGATTGGATAAACACTGAATACATTTTTATCCTATTTTAGAAAAGAGAACCGTGTATTCCAAGTAACTGTCGCAAAGAAATTAAAACATTTTATGAAAAACAAACACTTTTTATTTAGCAAATTAAAAATAGTCCAAAAAAAAAAACTACGTGCAAAAAACATAATAATGTTTTATTAAACTGTTAATGTGTGCTAATTTAAAGATATTAATGTATGCAAAATTTTATGAAGATAATTTTAAAAATCATGAGCATTTATCGATTATGACAAAACCGATATTTAGTATAATTACTGAAAATAGTATCTGTGTTAGTAAGGAAAATAAAAAAAAATAATGTAGATTAATAATTAATTGATTTATTAGTTCAATTCATAGTATTTACAAATTTGTTTCTGATTTTTATGGAAACATAATAATCATAATATCCAAACGACATTATTGTTATAATAAAAAATAATTGCACTTCTCAATATTTAGTTATTATTACAAAGCTCTCGATTGCATTTTCTTCAAATTAAGACCAAAGAAATAGTGGCGAAAAATAATTTTATCGTACATAGCAAAACAGTACATCCTCGGATTTACAAGAACTTTTAATGAATACTTTGAATTTTATATTAGCGTATCATTCGTTAAGATGAATTATATCCAAAGCATGCGTGCATATTTTCGCCACTATTTTTGTCATCAAATATATAAATTCATATTACTTATTAATAATAAAAGCTGTATTACAAACATTAAATAAAAAAAAAGTCATCAATCACATTTAGTTAAAACTAATCATATTTACAATCATTATCCATAAAAGTTTTCTGCATCACAACATGTGCATAGCAGCTGTCAAAAATCTTCCACAACCTGAAAATTAAAAAAAAAAATTATTACAATAACCGCATATTTTTACAAATATTTTAATTTCAATGTATCGTAAGATGTAGAGTGCTTTTGAAATTTGTAGCCCACATGACCACTAAAAATTGAAAAATTTAAATGCGAATATTTTATGTTAAAGAGATTAAATATATATTGATAAAATCTTTAAAATTTGATCGATAAAATCGTTCGAATGATTCTTCTGCATTGGAAAGGTAATTAAATTGTACCTAGATTATGGAAAATTTAAAATTATTGAATACTCACATTTAATAATTCTTGTGAAACGTTGTACACGAACATCACTTCTGAAGTATTCTACATTCATTCATTTGATCGAATTGATTTTTTGTAAATTGCTAAAGATGTCATCAAATTCGTTTTTGTATTGCGTGAACTCATATTTGAAGTTAGACAATGAACTATTTTTCGTACAAAATTCAATTTCATTTTTATCTGAATTAAATCTCTTGGGGATTTTGCATCTCGGGCACTCACATTCATCTTCTTCATTTTTAAATAGGTTAAAATCGTACGTAAATCTTCCATTGTTAAATTATGTTCGGCAGCTAGTTGACGTAATCTGAAAATAAAGGCAATCGTTGAATACATGCTGTATTTATTAGAATGTAGTTCTTGAATTCTTATTGGTATTGAATAGTATATGCTTCAATTTACATGATCCTACCTGACGTAATACAATTGTATACAATAATATAAATAATGTTATACCCTACGATACCCCATTTTAAAGAATTTTATTTTTCGGTTGGCCAAAAAATATAGGGACCTATTTTAAATTTTCATGTTAATGGGACATCTTTCAAAAAATATTAATACACATTTTCTGATTTTTTATAATTTTTTGGCTAAAAGTTTCCTAGACAGGCCTGTTAAAAATTTACATAGCTATTTACATAGTAATTAAAATGGGTTCATTCAAACAATATACGTTTCATGAATAATAAAAGTATAAAATAAAAATTAGAACCGATTTCAAAAAAATGAATAAATACATAATAATTTTAAATTGAAAAAGGACCTTTACATATAATTTCCTCGTTACGTTTACTATTTTAAGTCGGTGCTGAGAATGAAAGGTAATTAATCACAAGAATATTATTTTTTGCTTTTTAGTCAATTTTTCAATGCAAGATAAAGTCTAACGATCAAACCTAATAAGCATTCCCTTTTTCTAATAAAATTTTTGTATACTCTAATTTTTATAACTCATGCATATTTAATGAAAAATTTTATATTTTTAGCTAAACTTGTTACGCTGACAAATATTGACCGAACTAACAAAATCAATTAATTTGCCAGTTAAACAGATTCCGCTAAAAAGTATAAAATAAAAATTAGAACCGATTTCAAAAAATGAACAAATACATAATAATTTTAAATTGAATAAGTACCTTTACATATAATTTCCTCGTTACGATTACTATTACTAGCCGGTGCTGATAAAGAAAGATAATTAATCACAATATTAATTATAAAAATAATTTTTTGCTTTTTAGTCCATTTTTCAGATGCAAGATAAAGTCTGACGGTCAAACTTAATAAGCATTCCCTTTTTCTGATAAAATTTTCGTATACTTTAATTTTTAAAACTCGTGCATAACAAAATCAATTAATTTGATTGTCCGACATGAAAATAATAGTGCCATTCCGTTGGACAAAAATATAGGGATTTTAAATTAAAATGTTAATGCGTCCCTGGGACATCTTCCACAAAAATATTAATATGCATTTTCTGATTTTATAATTTTTTGGTTAAAAGTTTCCTAGACAGGCCTGTTAAAAATTTAACATAGCTATTTACATAGTAATTAAAATGGGTTCATTCAAACAATATACGTTTCATGAATAATAAAAGTATAAAATAAAAATTAGAACCTATTTCAAAATAATGAACAAATACATATTTAATGAAAAAATTTTATATTTTAGCTGAACTTGTTACGCTGACAAATATTGACCGAACTAACAAAATCAATTAATTTGCCAGTTAATCAGATTAACTAAAAAAAACGGAAAATTAACTCAAAAAACGATAATATCGATATAAGTGTTCGATAATGAGCAAAATCGGCCCATAACTCTACTATTAAACCGTATATTATAATATTTAATTTTATTTGGTACATTATTTTTAAACTGGTTAGAGTCGCCACATTTTTACAAATATAACTAACTAATAAACACAATATTATGATAATAATATGAACTAAATTCAAAATTTACATACCTCGAATAATATTCAACTTTATTCATATTCAATTTTTATTTTCACAAATACACCACTATTATATATCTTTTTCCAAAAATGGTCAAAACACCAAAACACTGTTATATTTCTTAGCCAATAAAATTTTATTTTTGGGCACTTTTATGTTTGCTTTTAACAATGGTTCTTTTTTAAACTGGATGTTAAATGTTCAACTTATTTGATATAAATAATTTGTTTATATTAGATTACCCTTATTTATATACCTGTTTCAAAAAGTAACTGATCATATTATTTTATTAGCCAATATCTTACGGTATTCAAATTCTACCTGAAAATCACCAATCAAATTACGTTAGCCTTCTTAGGACGACCATCATTTATGCGGTATTTGTGGTTTCTTTATTCTTTTAATATGTTTTGAGTAAAGAAAACGTACAATTGATTATTGAAAAATTTTTTTTATATGTATAATTTCATTTTAATCCAAAAGTTTTCCAAATTGTTTTAATGTCAAAATCATTTAAAAAATCGCCTATAAGATAATATAATAAATTTTTATTCTATTTTATAGATTTTTGAAAAATTATACAGTTTTTATGTTCTACATTTAATTAATTTTTGGGTCGAATAAAAATTTTTATCGTGATAAGCAACCTTTATATAGTCGGTTTCATAAATTTTTATTAAATTTTAGAAAAACTATGCTCTTTTTAAAATCATTTTATATTCATAGATGTTGTTAAAATAATTTTTGTGTCTTATAAACATATTATGTTTATTAGCGAACTCGAAAATCCTTATATGAAGAGTTGAACAAATTTCATTTCAACAAAATTCTAGTAAAAACTCTATAAATTTTTATTCATTTTAAGAGGCTTTACATAAATTTTGCATTTTTGTGTGCACTCTATATTTAAGCGGATAATAAATGCAGCAAAAGAAATTTAAGGTTGTAATACACATTTTTGTCTTCATCACTTATCTCGAAAATTCTTATATACTAAGTTTAATAAATTTTTATAGACATTTTCAAAAAAAAGATTCATATATTGCATTTTAAATGCAAAAATAAAAAAAATAAAAATAAAAATGAATTTTTTTTCGAATGCATAATTTAAAAAATCGCATGTTTCTACCACTTGTATTTTAAAATCGAGATATTCAGAGTAAAAATGATCGAAATTGCCAAGTGTATATGGGGTAAAATGGATAGAAATAGAAGTATAATACTAGATAAAAATCAAATTCAATTAAAAATATAGTTTATCTAATTTGCTGAATGTTATCAAAATTTGCAAATATTTACTTAAATTGTCATATTTACCAAATTTTTTTTCAATATTCAATTGTACGTTTTCTTTACTCAAAACATATTAAAAGAATAAAGAAACCACAAATACCGCATAAATGATGGTCGTCCTAAGAAGGCTAACGTAATTTGATTGGTGATTTTCAGGTAGAATTTGAATACCGTAAGATATTGGCTAATAAAATAATATGATCAGTTACTTTTTGAAACAGGTATATAAATAAGGGTAATCTAATATAAACAAATTATTTATATCAAATAAGTTGAACATTTAACATCCAGTTTAAAAAAGAACCATTGTTAAAAGCAAACATAAAAGTGCCCAAAAATAAAATTTTATTGGCTAAGAAATATAACAGTGTTTTGGTGTTTTGACCAATTTTGGAAAAAGATATATAATAGTGGTGTATTTGTGAAAATAAAAATTGAATATGAATAAAGCTGAATATTATTCGAGGTATGTAAATTTTGAATTTAGTTCATATTATTTTCATAATATTGTGTTTATTAGTTAGTTATTAAATTAAATATTATAATATACGGTTTAATAGTAGAGTTATGGGCCGATTTTGCTCATTCTCGAACATATTTTTCCGTTTTTTGAGTTAATTTTCCGTTTTTTTGAGTTAATCTGATTAACTGGCAAATTAATTGATTTTGTTAGTTCGGTCAATATTTGTCAGCGTAACAAGTGTAGCTAAAAATATACAATTTTTTCATTAAATATGTATTTGTTCATTTTTTTTAAATCGGTTCTAATTTTTATTTTATACTTTTATTATTCATGAAACGTATATTGTTTGAATGAACCCATTTTAATTACTATGTAAATAGCTATGTTAAATTTTTAACAGGCCTGTCTAGGAAACTTTTAACCAAAAAATTATAAAATCAGAAAATGCGTATAAATATTTTTTGGAAGATGTCCCAGGGACGCATTAACATCTTAATTTAAAATAGATCCCTATATTTTTGTCCAACGGAATGGCACTATTATTTTCATGTCGGA
The DNA here is from genome assembly GCA_020423425.1 of Chrysopa pallens. Lineage (NCBI taxonomy): Eukaryota > Metazoa > Arthropoda > Insecta > Neuroptera > Chrysopidae > Chrysopa > Chrysopa pallens. Next base: position 65,649,252 of record CM035592.1, read on the forward strand.
CAATCAAATTAATTGATTTTGTTATGCACGCGTTTTAAAAATTAAAGTATACGAAAATTTTATCAGAAAAAGGGAATGCTTATTAAGTTTGACCGTCAGACTTTATCTTGCATCTGAAAAATGGACTAAAAAGCAAAAAATTATTTTTATAATTAATATTGTGATTAATTATCTTTCTTTATCAGCACCGGCTAGTAATAGTAATCGTAACGAGGAAATTATATGTATAGGTACTTATTCAATTTAAAATTATTATGTATTTGTTCATTTTTTGAAATCGGTTCTAATTTTTATTTTATACTTTTTAGCGGAATCTGTTTAACTGGCAAATTAATTGATTTTGTTAGTTCGGTCAATATTTGTCAGCGTAACAAGTTTAGCTAAAAATATAAAATTTTTCATTAAATATGCATGAGTTATAAAAATTAGAGTATACAAAAATTTTATTAGAAAAAGGGAATGCTTATTAGGTTTGATCGTTAGACTTTATCTTGCATTGAAAAATTGACTAAAAAGCAAAAAATAATATTCTTGTGATTAATTACCTTTCATTCTCAGCACCGACTTAAAATAGTAAACGTAACGAGGAAATTATATGTAAAGGTCCTTTTCAATTTAAAATTATTATGTATATTTATTCATTTTTTTTGAAATCGGTTCTAATTTTTATTTTATACTTTTATTATTCATGAAACGTATATTGTTTGAATGAACCCATTTTAATTACTATGTAAATAGCTATGTAAATTTTTAACAGGCCTGTCTAGGAAACTTTTAGCCAAAAAATTATAAAAAATCAGAAAATGTGTATTAATATTTTTTGAAAGATGTCCCATTAACATGAAAATTTAAAATAGGTCCCTATATTTTTTGGCCAACCGAAAAATAAAATTCTTTAAAATGGGGTATCGTAGGGTATAACATTATTTATATTATTGTATACAATTGTATTACGTCAGGTAGGATCATGTAAATTGAAGCATATACTATTCAATACCAATAAGAATTCAAGAACTACATTCTAATAAATACAGCATGTATTCAACGATTGCCTTTATTTTCAGATTACGTCAACTAGCTGCCGAACATAATTTAACAATGGAAGATTTACGTACGATTTTAACCTATTTAAAAATGAAGAAGATGAATGTGAGTGCCCGAGATGCAAAATCCCCAAGAGATTTAATTCAGATAAAAATGAAATTGAATTTTGTACGAAAAATAGTTCATTGTCTAACTTCAAATATGAGTTCACGCAATACAAAAACGAATTTGATGACGTCTTTAGCAATTTACAAAAAATCAATTCGATCAAATGAATGTAGAATACTTCAGAAGTGATGTTCGTGTACAACGTTTCACAAGAATTATTTAATGTGAGTATTCAATAATTTTAAATTTTCCATAATCTAAGTACAATTTCTCAATTCAATTCTTTCCAATGCAGAAGAATCATTCGAACGATTTTATCGATCAAATTTTAAAGATTTTATCAATATATATTTAATCTCTTTAACATAAAATATTCGCATTTAAATTTTTCAATTTTTAGTGGTCATGTGAACTACAAATTTCAAATGCACTCAGCATCTGACGATACATTGAAATTAAATTATTTGTAAAAATAAGCGGTTATTGTAATAATTTTTTTTTTAATTTTCAGGTTGTGGAAGATTTTTGACAGCTGCTATGCACATGTTGTGATGCAGAAAACTTTTATGGATAATGATTGTAAATATGATTAGTTTTAACTAAATGTGATTGATGACTTTTTTTTTTATTTAATGTTTGTAATACAGCTTTTATTATTAATAAGTAATATGAATTTATATATTTGATGACAAAAATAGTGGCGAAAATATGCACGCATGCTTTGGATATAATTCATCTTAACGAATGATACGCTAATATAAAATTCAAAATATTCATTAAAAGTTCTTGTAAATCCGAGGATGTACTTTTTTGCTATGTACGATAAAATTATTTTTCGCCACTATTTCTTTGGTCTTAATTTGAAGAAAATGCAATCGAGAGCTTTGTAATAATAACTAAATATTGAGAAGTGCAATTATTTTTTATTATAACAATAATGTCGTTTGGATATTATGATTATTATGTTTCCATAAAAATCAGAAACAAATTTGTAAATACTATGAATTAAACTAATAAATCAATTAATTATTAATCAAGATTATTTTTTTGTTTTCCTAACCAACATAGATATTATTTTCGGTAATTATACTGAATATCGGTTTTTAGTAAATTAGTATACATTAACAGTTTAATAAAACATTATAATGAAATAAATAAGATGATTTAGGCAAGTAGATTTTTTTGGAGAGGGATTTCTGTACAGCTTCATTTTAATTCAAAGGATAATTCTTAGCCTAAAGCCCGTTCTACGTAGTTAATAGCAGCAGTAATGCTTCGAAACTCAGTCGATGTATTTAAGATTATGGTGAATGTGACGCTTTTAGTCTATTATTTTATATTCTCGCATGCTTCAGTATTCATAAAAATTATAACTAATGACTAGATGAAATAAACAATAATAAGAGAGTAGAACAAATTACAATAATCTTGCTATTCTCGCAAGAAGGTTCCACCACCTTGAAGTTTTTATTATAAAGGAAATATATATTATTTAATTTCGAAATTGTAATAACAAATTTTAGATGTAATAGTTGTATATACTTTTTCAATATTTTGTAAATAAACTTTAAATAAAAAGTCTTTAATTTATTATTAATTTTACTTAATAAAACAATAAAATCACAATGTTTTTAAAAGTTTAAAAAAATGTTTAATATATAAAAATGTTCAATTAAATATCAAATATATAATTGACATAATAAATAAATAACTTATAAAGAAGTAACTTGCAATTGCAAAAGATGTGTAGGCATAAGACGGATTACATAGTCATAAAACAACGACGGTATAAGACAAGACTTTGAGTTCATTAATGATATTTAATTTATGTGTTTTGGATTATATTGTTCTGATGGATACAAAAATTTTAACAATACAATATTATTAGTCCCGTTGCTCAAATTCCTTATAAAAAAATGTTTTATGTTTCATATACTTTTAATTAACCATCTTAAAATTTCTATACGGATTACTAATGGTAAGCATAACAAATCCTTAAAAAACATTTCGAAAAGAGGGCCTTTTAATCGGAGCTCGAAAAATTTATGATTGTGAGCATTAATGTTTTGTGTAATTGCAGTTGTAAGATCATTTAATGACAATACCTTTTTGACCGTATCATTTTGTCATATCACTATATCATTTTGTCATATCTTTCAATTATCGCCACTGTTACAGGATAATCTTCAAATAACCATAATAAAAAGGATAACGACCAATTTTGAAGAATATTCTAACAGGAAAAAGTATGTACCATAATCAAACGTAAGCCATACTCAAATATTTAGATGGGTTTTTGTAAATGACATTATATACATATAAATAGACTATATTTTTATATATTTTGCGATTTCTCCCAATTCACTATTGCAATTTAAAAACCGAATCGAAAAAAATTCGAATACAGATTCTGCATTTGATACTTTATCATGTAAAAAATAAGGAATATATCTAATCAATTTAGTCTTAGCATTTAAGCTTAATAATAATCCTGATGAAACTAATAGATTCATGAAAATTTCGAACCAATTATCTTCAAAAACATAGATATAAAAATAACATTAAAATTTAAAAATTTAAATTTTTCTAAATGACCTATTTATCTTTTTTCAACTCCAGATTAAGGATATTAATTTGGTAAAAGTTCTTTTATATTATTTACTTAAAAACTTGTATATCTAACCCAATTTGTTTTTATCAATTTATTACAGAAATTGAAACAATTTTAATTTCAAATATAATTATATAACAGAAGTTAATATGGAAAACATTTGTCTTTTCAAAATCGAAACAAATCACAAGCCATATTATAAAATTTATTATTCCAGTACATTATAATTAAAAAAAATGATTAAATAAAGTACATATGTTGCACACCTATGTTTTAAAAAAAAAAACAAGCATTAATGATACAAAACCTGATTATTTTATAGACTACCATTTTCAAAATGAAAAAATTTTGTTTATTTGTTATGATATTAATTTCGATAAATTTCTTTTTCATGGAAGTAATAACGTTAAATTTATTTTATTGTTTACTTTCACTAATAATCATGATGATGTATTATAATTCCTAAAAATATTCCTAAACAACGTTTAAACTATAACAACACTGGCGCCCTACAATACCTAATTTATTACACGCAGTATTATTCAAATTATCAGGCTTTTCATTTCGTTTATATTTTCGATAAAATGTTAATTAAAAATTAATTTAATACAACAAATAGCAAATAATTATTTGCTATGTTTTCCATATTTATTGTTAACAGCACAAATTGGAATTTAAATTAAGGCTCGTTTAAAATGATTATTCAAGTAATGTTTAGTTCAAGAATTAGATTCGGTAATATTTAGGTAATGCCCAAAAATTGTTTTCATTTTCAGAAATTGTACATAATTCATTTCATAAAAGCATTTGTAATTGTAAAAATTATCAGAAATTTCTAGTTATTACTAACATAATTTTTGGAATTATAATTTCATATAAAATAATTTTTTTTTCACTTCGGACAATCTAAAATCGGTTGGCAATGGATTCATTTGAAATTTGTTAATGTTAAAATTATTGAATACTTATATTTCGTATATTAATTCTTTGATTATTGTGTACCGTGTAGATAAGACCATAATTAACAATTTGAAATCGATTAAAAAATGTATTTTTCTAGGACATCTAGAATTATGTTACAATTTTTATGATTATTTCTGCATGCGAGAATATTCAATAATAAACTATAACCAACACATTTTCCATAATATTCAATATACTGACTAAGTTAATAAACATGGCTGTGATTATTAATATGTTCGCGAATAATTACTTTTATTAAAACTGAATTTATTATCTCTGTTGGCGTTGGATTCAGTATAGCTATTTTATATATATAAATATAAATATAAATATAAATATATATATATATATATATATATATATATATATATATATATATATATATATATATATATATATATATATATATATATATATATATATATATATAAATGAATTTAGTATATATATATATATTTATATATATATATATATATATTTTAATATATTTATATATAATTTTTATAAAGATAATTTATAAAAAAAATATATTCGTTTATCGATTTTAATACGGTCGAGATTCACAAGTACCGAAAATAGTACATATGTTGGTTAGGGAAACAATAAAATAATCAAGATTAATAATTAATTGATTTATTGGAACAATTCATAGTATTTACAAATTTGTTTCTGAAATATTAATAATCATTACATCCAAACAACATTATTGTTTTAATAAAAATAATTTCATTTATTAGTTTAAATTATTAGTACAAAGCTCTCAATTGTATTTTCTTCAAATAGAAACCAAAGAAATAGTGGCGAAAAATAATTCTATCGTACATATAGCAATAAAGTGCATCCTCGGATTTACATGAACTTTTAATAAATATTTTGTTATATATATTCGTGCATATTTTCGCCATTATTTTTTACATCAAATATAAAATTGATATTACTTATTTTAATAAAAGCTGTATTACAAACATTAAATAAAAATAAATCGTCAATCACATTTAGTTAAAACTAATCATAAAATTTATAAACCCCTATATATCTAAATTCATAGTGTTTGAATAATATAAAACATGATTGATTAAATCTTTAAAATTGCATTGATAAAATTTTTCTTTTGATTCTTCTGCATTGAACATCACTTCTGAAATATTCTCCATTCATATGATCGAATTGATTTTTTGTAAATTGTTAAAGATGCTATTAAATTCGTTTTTGTATTGCGTGCACTCATATTTGAACTTAGACAATGGACTATTTTTCGTACCAAATTTCATTTCATCTATACCTGAATTAAATCTCTTGGGGATTTTGCATCTCGGACACTCACATTCATTTTCTTCATTTTGAAATAGCCCAAAATCGAATGGATATCTTCCAATGTTAAATTATGTTCGGCAGCTAATTGGCGTAATCTGAAAATAAAGACAATCGTTGATTACATGCTGTTTTTATTACAATGTAAAATGTAGGTTGTTACTCTTGAATTCGTAGGCATTGATTAGCAATGCTTCAAATTACATGATCCTATGTTGTTAAAATAATACAATACTTATAAAAAAGGGCCAGTATCTGTATGAAAAACTTAAATAAAATTAAAATTCGTTCGTAATATTTTTCTGCCCAGTTTAAAATGATGGAAATTTTGAAAAATATTTACAAAAGTGTCCAGGTATACTAGAACTTACGACCAAATACCTTACGACACTTTATTTTAAATAAATTGTTACACTGAAAACAATAGTTCCATCTGGTTGGTAAAAAAATAGCCAAGTTCTGATAGAAAGTTTAAAAAAAAAATGTTGTTCTAACAAGAAATTTGGTCAAACAGTTGTTTAATTTCTGAAATTTACTCTCATAATACCATTTATGACAAACAATGGCAGTAATATAAACAATGATAAAAAAAATTTTTTAATAAAATTAGTAAGCAATTTATTAAAATTTTTGAAAATAATATGTTTTTAAACTTTGAACCATGGGTTAATTCTTTACCAATTTCAAATCAGGTGGCATTGTCCAGCGAAAAATTTTAGAAAACTGATTATCGGAAGGTATGGGGCCCTATTTGAAATTTTCAGGTAAAGGCATTCCTGAGACATCTTCGAAATAATGTTACGATACTAGACGGAAACGTATTTTCTTTTTTTATTAAAAACTTCCCAGCCTCGTATGTTAAAACGACAATTTGAATAGCTCATACGATCATTAATAGAATTAAAATAGGTTCATTAATAAAATTTTTGAACTCATTTTTAGGCATTCATGAGATAACAAGGCATTTTAAAATAAAAGAAACTAAAAATCGGATCGCAGTGACACTGTTTGCTATACACTGTACAAACAGAATCACTGCGATCCGATTCTTAGTTTATGAGCTGACAATTTGTGGATAACCATTCGTTTCTTAAATCATAGAATATTCAAGTTCGTGCTTCACCTAGACTTTTACTTATTTTAAGTAGCCGGATTTCGACAATTGCCTTTACTTGAAAAATAACAAACATCAAAAGGGTATCAAACAAAAACAAATCCTGTAAAAGATTACTTTTCATGAACACTTTTAAGTATGGAATTACAATGAATATAAAATAGAACCGATTTCAAAAAAACTGAACAAAGAAATAATAATTTTAAATTGAATAATATATTTAAGTATATCTACATTGTGAAAATTTCCCATTGAAATTTACTATGGGCGCATATTAGCGCCGGACTTTAATGACCAGGATTTTACAATGGAAATAAGAAAATATACCACAAAAACTATAAATATTTACTAGGTGTCATAGTAATTTAAGAGAGGCTGCCTTCCATAAATAGCTATGGGCCAACTCTAATTACTATGGGCCATTATAAAATCAGACAGACAATATGTACTATAGTAAAAAATGGTCTGCATACAAAATAAAAAAAAGAAATTTCTCACAGTGTAGTATGTATTTAGTATATTTTAGGCTTGTAACGGTGGCTAATATTGACCGGACTTTTGTAAAGATGTGAATTTTATATAATTTTTAAATTTAGTTCGATTTAACACGATATTAAAGCAAAAATATGAACAAAATTCAAAATTTACATACCTGGAATAATATTTATTCATTTTCCATTTCTCATTTTCACAAACACAGCATTTGCAGGAACATTGTTTGGATCTTAGCAATTTGATAAATCTTTTGTATATCCTTTTCCAAAAATTTTCAAAACATATATAAATCTCAAATAGGATAAATATTAAGTAAACGGCAGTAAATCCCCACCACATTGCAGTTATTTGATCAGATATATTTCCAATTCAAAAAAAGTTTAGGACACTTATAAATGCTTTTAAGAAGCAACCCGTTTTTATACTCGATGTTATGTGTTTCACTTATTTGATATAAATAATTTGTTCATATTAGATTACCCTTATTTATGTACCTGTTTCAAAAAGTAACTGATCATATTATTTTATTAGCCAATATCTTACGGTATTCAAATTCTACCTGAAAATCACCAATCAAATTACGTTAACATTTTTCATTGTTCAACATACAATTGACCATTTAAAAAAATTGATCTAAATTTGATTGATTTGATTTAAATTTTATATGTATGACAAATATTTGAAAATTTTGATAACATTCAGCAAATTAGATAAACTATATTTTTAATTGAATTTGGTTTTTATCTAGTATTTTACTTCTATTTCGATCCATTTTACCAGATATAGACTTGGCAATTTCGATCATTGTTGAATACCTCGATTTTAAAATTCAAGTGGTAGAAACGGGGTAGTATGCGATTTTTTACATTATGCTTTAAAAAAAATGACAAAATAAAATTGTTAAACTCAGTATATAAGAGGTAGGTAGGTGACGCAGATAAAAATGTTTATTAGAGCCAAAAATTTCTATTACTGCATGCGCTTAAATATAAAGTGGACGCAAAAATGCAAAATTTTTCTTAAACCTCTTTTAATGAATAACCATTTAGGAAAACTCAGTATATAGGGTTTCTGAAGATCGTTGATTACGATAAAATGTTATTAAAATGAAATTTTTTGAACTCTGCATATAATACTTTTTCAGGTCGCTAATAATCATAAAAAGTTTATTAGAGCCAAAAATTACTCTAACGGCATTTATTATACATTTAAATATAAGATGAACATAACAAGTTTTTCTAAAATTCAATACAAATTTATGAAACTCAGTATATAAGGGTGTTTGAGGTCGCTGATCACGATATAAATGTTTATAAGACCCAAAAATTATTATAACTGCATATAAATATAAAATATAATAAATACATAAAATTTCTCAAATGTAATAAAAATTTATTTTATTTACATATAGACGATTTTTTTAATGCCGGTGATATAAAAAATATTTTTTAATTTTAATTAAAAATGCATGTACTCACATATAAAAATGCATTTTTGTATGCAGTTTTAAGAATTAAAGGATCTTAAAAATGATCAAAGATAAAAAATTAGTAAATTTGTATACATACTCTAGTTAAGTATTGTACTTTTGCATGCATTTTTTGAAAATTTTTGTATATAAGACTAATACACAATAAGTTTAATATAAGCTTAAATAATTTATATATGTATTTTTTCAGATATTTATAATTAAAAATTAAAAAAAGCTTTAGACTCATCATCATCACCAGCATAAGCAGCGCTAGGCTATCGAATTTATTGTTTAACAATTTTTAACCAGTTGTTAATAAAAAAATTTAATCACGTATTGTTTGTGTACAGGCTAATTAGGGACATAATAAAATTTTAGTTGAAAAAAAAGTTCTGCAAGTGTACTAATAATTATTCATTTTCACCTATTTTTAACGATTTTTAACATTAAAAATCTGAAAACTGCATAGAAAAATGATTTATTATATGCGAATATCATATTGGAAGATATTATCAAAACCAACTTTAAATGTACATTACCATTTTTATTATACGATTTTTGGAAGATTAATTAAAAAATGCATATTCCAATGCATAATAAATGAATTTTAAGTAGATTTTGGTTCTAATCTACATTTGATCGTCATCAGCGTTAAAACATTAACTTAAATTATACATTTTTTGGAATCATTTTATATCTAATATATAATTAATGTATTTGAAGTAATATTTGGGTCTTATAAATATTTTTAGTGTGATTAGTGACCTCGAAAAGTCTTATATACTGAGTTTCCCAAATTTTTATTCATGTATACAGATTTTTTGAAAATTCATACAAAAACGCATAATAAATGCATTTTAAATTTTTGGATTTAATAAACATTTTTGTCTCTATGAGGGACCTCAAAAAACCTTATATACTGATTTTCATAAATTTTATTCAATTTCAGACATAATACACGTTCTTGCATGCATTTTAATTTCGAATTAAAAACCAATGCACCAAAATGGGTACCCTATTTCTAAAGCATTTATGAGAATAATGCAAATAACCGCATGGCTTTACGCACTGTATTTTAATATCGAGATATTATTTTCTAAATAGCCTCGTCTGATAAAGTCTATTATTATAATTAAATTATATTTTCACACGAATAAATAAAATAATAATTTTAAGAACTACATTCATCGGACGTAACTTGTCCAATATATTAATCTCAACATATAAAACTGAAAAAATTTAATTAACTATCTCCATGACTCGGAAATGATAAGAATCCTACACAGAATTAAAAAAATATTATTAAGAATAAGGCATTTGAAAGGCTCTTAATTTTAATAGTATAGTAAATTACCTGAAAAAATCTTTATTAGTTCTAAAATATTCTTCATTCCTAAGTATATGTCTATTCGAAAACCAATGCGTGTGTGTGAAAGTATGTGAACTGCTTAAAAGTTTTGATCGGCTCGACCGAATTTATCGCGGTTGGTGCCATTCGAAAGGACTTAACCAAACTTACATTTTGAATACATTCAGATCGATTCAAACTATTAGATATAGAGAAATCCAAAAAAAAAAACTAAGAAAAAAATTTTTTTTATATGTTTTTGGATTAACTTTTAAGTGGCTCTATCGATCAACTCTAAAAACGAATCAGCTCTTAACCTTGATACTCCACGTTGATAGCCGCCAATTTGGTTAAAATCGTTTGATTCATTCGAGAGACATCGTAAACGAAAACTTTCATAAAAAAGTGTTTTTTTTTTTAATTTTCTAAATAGGTAAATAAAATTGTAGTGTTCTTGTTTTAACAGAAAATTATTAAATACATTTTTATAACATATAATCTGCGATAGTGATATACACACAGGATTATACTTATATTCTGAAATTTTGTTTGAAAATTATTCGTGAGAAATTAGTACCTGTTAATGTTGATTAAAAAGCAATGTGTTATATTATCTAAAATATTAATTACTATTATAAGCTCCGTCTCTAACCGTTTAAATGCATACGATTTATTTCCTTTAGACTCAATGCACTGTTATCCCCAAATTCCCTGTCTGTCATCTATTTTTTATGATTTATCTGAAAATATAACATAAAAAAAAGAAGACCAACTGGGACTGTGCTTTCATTCGTCTCACATCCCGATATCATTAGTGTTTGATAAATAATAACAATTAACTGTTAATCTATTATTAATTATAATAAAATTGTTACACAATATAATCATGATTGACGGAGAGACATCCCATGTTTATGCGTAACATTAAAAAGAACAACGGAAGAAAAAAGAAAATGATTTCTGTTCAGCTGAATTGTTTAACAAATTTCTATAATGTACACTCTGTTATTCAAACAAAAAACACACACAACATTCCCACAAAATAAATAATTCACTTGCAAAAATAATATTTGAAAAGTATTCATTCATTTTCTTTAAAGGCCATAACAGCTTTCTATCGATTTTTGAATTAAAATAACATCACCATCTCTTTATATTCAAATATTTGGTAAACAGATACAAGTATAAATTTCGATTTTTTGCCCCAATTTTCTATATCAAATTATTTTGTATTTTTATACATACGTATTTCGACTACAAAGTAGTCATAATCAGATGAATTAGCTAGTTGTAATGATTCTCTGAGGAGATGTTACTCGTTGCTAATTTATTGACGGCTTACACGTGTGTGTTTGTATTATTTGATCTAGGAAATAGGGGCAAAAAATCGAAATTTATTCGAAAAATCCTAGAGTTCTCATTAATAATTATTTTAAAAAAAAGATACAATTATATAAATTATAATAAGACGTTATTTTTTATTTTATTCATATCATCAAAGCTTCTAAACTTTTCTGTAAACTTTTTTTGTAAATAAATTTAGATTTTTTCCCCAATTTCCTAGATCAAATTATTTTGTATTTTTATAAATACGTATTTCGACTACAAAGTAGTCATCATCAGTATGAATTAGCTAGTTGTAATGATTCTCTGAGGAGATGTTACTCGTTGCTAATTTGGTGACGGTATTTTTTCTAAAATCTTTACGATTTATAGGCCATTTTATAAACCGATTCGTCTATCTTTTTCGATTTTTTTATATAGACTTAAAATATTAGATAAAACAATAAAATACATAACTTCAATTTTTAAGATTAATTTATTCTCTATAACTTTTATTATATTTTATGCATACCTTGCAATTTTCAACTTTACACCCGGTAGTCCAACATTGAAAGTCCTATATCTCAAAAATGATGGTCTTCGGGAAAAAAATATATTAATCTATAAAAATGGAATTCTGGTATTTTGTTGAATAATTCAATATTTAAATTCGTAAACAATAATTTAATCTCTAAAAATGGAATATTTAAGAGTTAATGGTCGAGATAAAAAAAAACCAAAAAAGAACGAAAAACCGATTTAATGGCTATAATTGCCCTAAAGTGCATAGTTTCCGAGATATCCGAGATATAAATTTTTTCAAGAAAACACCGAAGCTCCTCCGGAATTTGTATACAATTTGTGATTTTATTGTTGATAATAAACTTGGATGTCTTCATTAGTCTTTTCTCGTTAAATTGTTTGGGTTACATACTAACAGATGTATCTCTGTATTAGATATTTTCTATTACTTCTGATACCTAATTTATTTTTACAGTAGACTTTTTATTAATGATTTATCTTTAATAAAATTTTTAATAAAATTATTTATCTTTATTTTCTTTTCGATATATTACTTCTTTTAAATGCACAATATTTAATTAAAGAAGTCGATAACGATAAATATTATTCTGACGGATGAAAATATTCACTATTGTTGCCTAGTATAAGATGTATGTTGATTCGTATTGTAAAAATTTCTTCATAATTTTGACTACTAAGTATTTAAAACAATTATTTAAAGTAAAATAAGAATTTCTAATTATTTATTAATCTACTAAAATTAATAAAGTATTAAAAAATAACAGATCAAAAAAATAGTGACGGTGCGACATTTATCATTTAAAAAAATTAGTTTCATTAATTTGCTATGACACCTTGAAAAAGTTGAAAAAAACCATTATTTATAAAAAATTTATAGCTGTGATATAAGCAGATTTTTTTTGATAAATATATCTGCTGAAAAATTAAATGAGGTTATATCTATAAAATCCATAGTGTTTCAAACAAATGAATTTCTCAAAGAAAATAATTTTTATTTAAAGTGATTAATTTTCACACAGACTCTAAAGAAGCCTTCAGTAAATATTATAGAAGCCTTTAGTAAAAATTTATAGCTGTGATATAAGCAGATTTTTTTTGATAAATATATCTGCTGAAAAATTAAATGAGGTTATATCTATAAAATCCATAGTGTTTCAAACGAATGAATTTCTCAAAGAAAATAATTTTTATTTAAAGTGATTAATTTTTGTTCTTGTTAATTTTCATACATTTATGTATTTGAATATTTTTTAAAATAATTTTTATAAAGAAGCTTTGAAGTCTATGACATTGCGTTTAATGAAATCTTAAAATTTATCTTAAATATTTTAAATCAGTCCAGCCGTTTGTATAGTATCGACTTTCAATGTTGATCAATTTTTTTCAACTTCGGTTTTGGACGATTTTATTTTAATACAGAACTAAAATTTTTATATACTTTCATTTCGCGATATTTTGGCAACCAAAAAATAAGCTCACCTCCCACGAAAGTGAAAACTTAGATTCCATGTATTTGAAGAGATAAAAGCCATCTCAAGCTATCCGCTAATTAATTCCAAACAAAGTGAATTATAGACCTCGTTTTAGTGGCCTATCAAAGAACTAGTACATTATAATCTTAAAATTGTACATTGATCTTGTTTTTTAAATTTTAATGTCTTGTTTATATTCTATATAATATATTTTCTATTATATTACTTTATTATTAATTGTAAATAAAAAAAAAACTAAGTGTATTTTACTAATATTAATATCTTGACTTATTTCATAATTTAAAAAGAATTCCATTTTATTTGATGCTAACGTCGTTTGAGGACTTATCATTTAGGTAATTAATATACAAGCATACTATTATATGCTCGAGCAAGTTCTTCTTAATTAAATGGTCGCATAATTAAATAGTCGCTTGCATCTTTTAAGCATTTGATAGAAATATTAATAATAGGAACGGAACTAAAATCTATTTTGGTGATAAATATTTTAAGTAGTTGTGCAATAATTAATTTGTACTTATTTTACTAATTTCTGTTTGAAGTTTTGAATTTATAAATGTAAGAAACAACTAAAGATTTAAAATGTCCTTTTGAGTAGTAAAAACATTTATTTATTTGATCGTTGGAAAAAATTTTATTCACACAGTCAATAAACGTGGTATATGGACTGCCATTTTTTAAACGTTGTACTATTCAAATGTTTCAAAAATTATTTAAATATTGTTTTAAAAATGATTTTCAATTATTCTTGTCATAAATATAATAATATTTTATTGCATAAAATCAATATTTTCAAAGATTATTTGTTAATCCTATAATTAAGAATTTTTTTCATATTGGTAGGTATAAAATATCATTATTGGAAGACGGGGATTTATTTATAAATACGGTAGGGGCGTTGCATAATGACATTGGTCAACAACGGATTTAATTACCCTAAAATCTTTATATGCAAAATATAAAAATCATTTTACCTAGTGTAATACTTCTATTATACAGCAATAAAAATATTTCAAAAAATAACTGATCATAATATTTGGGATACCTGAATATGATATAAAAAGAGTTAAGCAGTGAAAATTTTTATTATTCGAGTTTTTATCAGTGTATCTGATGGTGATTATATCAAAATAAAGATTTTGGGAATCTTTTAATTTCAGTTGTTCTATTTTAGTAACAAGTATTGATAATCAAAATATTGTGAAAGTGAAAACAAAGTGAATTAGGCTGGGTAAGTGTTCAATCATATTTTAAATGTAATAGTTTGTTAGAAAATTTAAAAACTGAGAAGTAGTAAATAAAAAAGCTCTCATTAATCCAAAAAAAATTTACCGGATCGTAAACTCAATTAAGTTGATAAAAATTATTTTTATTTAACAATTGAGTATTGTTAACAAAATTTGCACACAGAATATCTTATTCTAAAAACATTAAATTTATTTGGTTCATATAGAATTGCCCAAAAATCAAAATGTCATGAGATGTTTTTTACTCGAAATATCGTTTTCTATTTATAAACACTTAACACAATTATTTAGATAATAACAACTTGCGAAAAAATTTAATTATATAATATAATTTTTCTTTTTTTACAGTTTATTAAACTTGGCAGTTGGCAAGAATACAACAATGGCAGATATCCAAATTATTTTGTATTATTTAAAAATGGAAAAATTTCATGAAGTAGCAGTGAGTGATGTAAGAAGCCCTAAGGATTTATTGAAATTACGCATGAAAATCAATTTCACTCGAAAATTAGTAAAATGCTTGGGTCATACAAGAAGAACGCAAGTGGCAAAAGCGCATTTAACTTCTTGTTTAAATATGTATAGAAAAACTATGCGAATATATAGAATAATTTTGCTGGAACCATAGCTGATGTTTATGAAACATTTTAGAGGTAAATATTTTTTTGTTACAATTAATAACGGTTAGAAAATTCTATTCAGCTAAATATCTTCAAGAACAAATATATACTAGACAAGTTCTGATAGAGTTCATACTCGGCACATGCTGTTTTTTTCAAACTGCAAAAGCGAAACATTCATAATTTCTTTGATTATAATTATTATAATTTAAGTGTTAATTATATAAGCGGCGTGGTGGCCTGAAATTTTGTTCTATTCCTTCTTTCATGCTCTCATTATATAATTGGAAATGATAGGGGTATTAAGGTATAATTACAATTATATATCCTTGTTTCGCATATTCTACATTTAATTTATTCATGTGCTTAACCTTTTACAAGATTTTCTTTTAGATAATTAAAATAATTAGGCATCATTTATTTATATATATTTTTTTTTTTCAGATTGAAATAGCCCGGTGTTGAAGATATTATAATTTTTGTGTCGAAGTTATTTTCATTCATGGCAGATTATTGTATTAAATTGTAAACATTCTTTTAAAAACTTAATATCTTTAATACTTCCATAGTATTTAAGTTGTTTTTATTGTATATAAGATAAAAATTATTATTATTAACTGTAATATTGTAAAATTAAAATTATTGAATATAGATATTATGAATTATATTTTTATACATTTTTATTTAAAAATTTCCTCCTGTCTATCAAATTATAGAAAAATGGACGATATTGATAATTTGATATTAAATTCCTTCATTTACTTAATTTTGAACTTAATTTTTGGTTAACTGGGGGATTGAAAAAATATTTTTATACCAAATTACTTGAAGGGGTTGATTTTGTGTTTTAGTGATATATATCGTTATCGAAAAAGTGTTTCTTAAATTATAGTAAAAAAAGGCGTTAAGGAGGATTATACACAGCTGTTTGAAGCACACTCCTATATGTAAAATCCTTCATTTTTCTAGTAAAAATTACTAAATTATAAAAATGTCTATGCAAATGTTTTGAAATGTGGCAATCGAGGGCTCGTCGAAATACTTAACGGAAAAAAACACTAAATATAATCAATTCGATAAAATCTAATAAGGTAATCCTTCAATTGTCATGCCGATATTTTGCATACCAAATTTCACAACATTTGGATCACTATATTTTGACTTATTTGTGCGAAAAAATTTGAAATAAATACAATGTTAATTACATGTAAAGTATATACAGCTTATTAGAAGCAAACTTCTTACATAAACGAGCCTGTTTTTAACAGCTGTTTTAATTGCCAGCGCCTAAATATCGACCAGTGTCTATATATCAAACTAGCGAAGAAATAAAAGAAAATATAATAAATGGTAAAAATCATATTATAGATAAAACGTTTATTAATATATAAATACGTATTTCGACTACAAAACTGTTGTCGAGTTTTTATCTTATATCATCATCAATAGCATAAGCTAGTTACTTGTTTATAATACGAATAGATATTACTCGTTGTTTGGTGGAAAAGTTATTCCTGGAAGAATATGTGACAGTGTTAACTTGTGGGATCAATGTGTTTCTATATGAAACTCTGCCAAACTCTATGTAAGTATTTTACAGCCTTTGATAGAGCTGTACAGGCTGTTATAGTATTTTACAATCTGATTTATGAATATTTTAACAACGAGAAAGATTTTGATACAGTTTTAAAGACTTAGAAATTAAAAGAGCTTATAACTTATAAACACGTATTCATATTTTTTAAAAAAATGTACTACTATGTCCAGGTAGCCTAGTACATCGAAAAGAATCTTTATCGAATGTTATTACGAAAGTTAATATCGAATGTTATGTATGTCTAAGAAAAAATAAGAAATATGTCACAAAATCGACACGGTCTCTGTTTATTTCAAATTTCAATAATGTACACTCATACCATATACACAACATTTCCATAAAATAAAATTCATTTACAAAAAAACCATTTTTGAAAATTATCATTAATTTCTTTAAATACCATAATAGCTTTCGTTTACCAAAAATTTGAAAATCAATACACAATTGTTATATTAATTAAAGAAATGAATGAATAATTTTGATATATTATTGAAATAATTGTTTTTTTTTTTCAAATTAATTTAATTTTGTGAGGGCAAGAGGAAATTTTTAAATAAAAACTTATAAAAATATAATTCACAATATCTATATTCAATAATTTTAATTTTACAATATTACAGTTAATAATAATAATTTTTATCTTATATACAATAAAAACAACTTAAATACTATGGAAGTATTAAAGATATTAAGTTTTTAAAAGAATGTTTACAATTTAATACAATAATCTGCCATGAATGAAAATAACTTCGACACAAAAATTATAATATCTTCATAATATCTTCAACACCGGACTATTTCAATCTGAAAAAAAAAAAATATATATAAATAAATGATGCCTAATTATTTTAATTATCTAAAAAAAATCTTATAAAAGGGTAAGCACATGAATAAATTGAATGTAGACTATGCGAAACAAGGATATATAATTGTAATTATACCTTAATACCCCTATCATTTCCAATTATATAATAAGAGCATGAAAGAAGGAATAGAACAAAATTTCAGGCCACCACGCCGCTTATATAATTAACACTTAAATTATAATAATTATAATCAAAGAAATTATGAATGTTTCGCTTTTGCAGTTTGAAAAAAACAGCATGTGCCGAGTATGAACTCTATCAGAACTTGTCTAGTATATATTTGTTCTTGAAGATATTTAGCTGAATAGAATTTTCTAACCGTTATTAATTGTAACAAAAAAATATTTACCTCTAAAATGTTTCATAAACATCAGCTATGGTTCCAGCAAAATTATTCTATATATTCGCATAGTTTTTCTATACATATTTAAACAAGAAGTTAAATGCGCTTTTGCCACTTGCGTTCTTCTTGTATGACCCAAGCATTTTACTAATTTTCGAGTGAAATTGATTTTCATGCGTAATTTCAATAAATCCTTAGGGCTTCTTACATCACTCACTGCTACTTCATGAAATTTTTCCATTTTTAAATAATACAAAATAATTTGGATATCTGCCATTGTTGTATTCTTGCCAACTGCCAAGTTTAATAAACTGTAAAAAAAGAAAAATTATTCGTTAATTTTTTCGCAAGATTTTTTCTATTGTTATTATCTAAATAATTGTGTTAAGTGTTTATAAATAGAAAACGATATTTCGAGTAAAAAACATCTCATGACATTTTGATTTTCGGGCAATTCTATATGAACCAAATAAATTTAATATTTTTATAATAAGATATTCTGTGTGCAAATTTTGTTAACAATACTCAATTGTTAAATAAAAATAATTTTTATCAACTTAATTGAGTTTCCGATCCGGTAAATTTTTTTTGGATTAATGAGAGCTTTTTTATTTACTACTTCTCAGTTTTTAATTTTTCTAACAAACTATTACATTTAAAATATGATTGAACACTTACCCAGCCTAATTCACTTTGTTTTCACTTTCACAATATTTTGATTATCAATACTTGTTACTAAAATAGAACAACTGAAATTAAAAGATTCCCAAAATCTTTATTTTGATATAATCACCATCAGATACACTGATAAAAACTCGAATAATAAAAATTTTCACTGCTTAACTCTTTTTATATCATATTCAGGTATCCCAAATATTATGATCAGTTATTTTTTGAAATATTTTTATTGCTGTATAATAGAAGTATTACACTAGGTAAAATGATTTTTATATTTTGCATATAAAGATTTTAGGGTAATTAAATCCGTTGTTGACCAATGTCATTATGCAACGCCCCTACCGTATTTATAAATAAATCCCCGTCTTCCAATAATGATATTTTATACCTACCAATATGAAAAAAATTCTTAATTATAGGATTAACAAATAATCTTTGAAAATATTGATTTTATGCAATAAAATATTATTATATTTATGACAAGAATAATTGAAAATCATTTTTAAAACAATATTTAAATAATTTTTGAAACATTTGAATAGTACAACGTTTAAAAAATGGCAGTCCATATACCACGTTTATTGACTGTGTGAATAAAATTTTTTCCAACGATCAAATAAATAAATGTTTTTACTACTCAAAAGGACATTTTAAATCTTTAGTTGTTTCTTACATTTATAAATTCAAAACTTCAAACAGAAATTAGTAAAATAAGTACAAATTAATTATTGCACAACTACTTAAAATATTTATCACCAAAATAGATTTTAGTTCCGTTGCTATTATTAATATTTCTATCAAATGCTTAAAAGATGCTTGCGACTATTTAATTATGCGACCATTTAATTAAGAACAACTTGCTCGAGCATATAATAGTATGCTTGTATATTAATTACCTAAATGATAAGTCCTCAAACGACGTTAGCATCAAATAAAATGGAATTCTTTTTAAATTATGAAATAAGTCAAGATATTAATATTAGTAAAATACACTTAAGTTTTTTTTTATTTACAATTAATAATAAAGTAATATAATAGAAAATATATTATATAGAATATAAACTAGACATTAAAATTTAAAAAACAAGATCAATGTACAATTTTAAGATTATAATGTACTAGTTCTTTGATAGGCCACTAAAACGAGGTCTATAATTCACTTTGTTTGGAATTAATTAGCGGATAGCTTGAGATGGCTTTTATCTCTTCAAATACATGGAATCTAAGTTTTCACTTTCGTGGGAGGTGAGCTTATTTTTTGGTTGCCAAAATATCGCGAAATGAAAGTATATAAAATTTTGCATGAAAGGAGCTCTTAAAAATAAAAAATCGGTTCAGACATTTGGTCGCTATAGATTTTCAAAATTGAACAATATTTTCTTATTTTGCTAAAAAGTTGACAAAAATCAACTTTTAACTCCTATAACTTGAAAATAATGCATTCTAACGAAAATCGCCAATTATTAAAATGAAAGTATTTCATACTCTGCATCGAAGCGCTTAAAAGTTCAAATCGACCCATCCGTGTGCGCGCTATCGATTCTCAAAGATATGCAATTTTTTCAAATTTCGCTAAAAACTTGACAAATCTCAATTTAAAATGCCTATAACTTCTTTATGAGTACCCAAATTTTTATAAAACTGCAAGAAAATTAGTGGGCTCAATCTAGATTTATTTTCATGAGAATACACTGGAAAATAAAAAAATAAAATTGGATGAATGAACCAGTTTTACACGCTTGATCAACTTGATCAGCAGCCCGTATTTTTTTCCGCGTTTTAATTACAGTTAGTATAGTTTACTGAAGTTATAGGAGTTGAAAATTTAGATTTGTCACTATTTAAATGTATAGCGTCCAAATGGCTGGACTGATTTAAAATATTTAAGATAACTTTTAAGAGCTCATTCGATGCAATTTCATATACTTCTATTTTCATATTTGCTGATTTTTCAGTAGCCTGCGTCATTTTCAAGTAATAGTAGTTAAAAATTTAAAAATCGATAGTGGCCAATTGGCTTGGTCGATTTGAACTTTTAAAAACTCATTTGACATAAAATTTTATGTTCTTTTATTTCTATAAAGATAAGTTTTTCCGCAGGATTCGTCGTTGTCAACTTTTGGGAGTTAAAAGTTTCAACTTTTTAATGAAGTTGGGAAAAATCTCAAGCGACAAAACGGCTAAGCTGATTTTAACTTTTAACTGCTCATTCGGCGTAAAGTTTTATATAGTTTCATTTATTATTTAATAGTCAATTAAATAAGATGATGCATTGTTTTCGAGTTATAGACACAAAATCTAGAAACTTGATAAAATTTTTCGGTCTTTGGTTGCCAAAAAGTAAGCTCATCACGCACGATAAGTCGAACTCAGATTCCATATATTTGGTTCCATTTGACCCCCAGCTACCTTTAAAATAATAAAAATTATAAAATTGTCTAGTTAGCTTGCAGACAAGTATAAATCATTTGTTATAATTAAACTTTTAATAAATTTGATTAAAATTCTACCATTTTTGTCGTGCTGCATTTTACTAGTAAAGTACTCTCTCTCTCTCCAAGCTATCACTAAATTATAAAAAATTGTCTGGTTACCTAGCGGATAAACACAAATCAGTTGTTTTAATTAAACTTTTAATAAATTATAATAGATTAAAATTCTATCATTTTATAGTGATGTGTTTTACCAGTACAGCCATTATTCATCACTAAGTATGACCCAAAATGTACTAATTTAAGTACTCTATTAGATAGTATAAGAATTGAGCTAGTATTTTTAGTATATTATGGCTTGCTGTGTTAAATTAATTTCACTAATTTAACTATACTACGCCTTAGGTCATTTTAAAACATATTAGCCAATCGGTTTTTTTCATATCTTAAATACCTTAATGCGATGTGCAATCAAAATGTATATAGGAATTTTCATAATAAATTGATTCTTTGTACAATGTTTGGTTTTTTCGATACAAATTTGTTGTCAACAAGCCATGAACTAAAAGTTCAAGTCCAGTTCCTATACTATCAGAGATTTTTGTCTAGTATTTTAAAAATAGAGAGGGATCAGATACAAATTAATTTTTAAAATACAGTGTAACCCATCTTAAGTTTTCTACAACATATTTTGAAATAGAAACAACGATTTAACCAATAGGGAAGATACAATAAACAAAATGCTATTTTACCCATCAAAATGTGAAACTCGACTCAATACCAAACAAAATTTGAAAATTAAATTTAAATTGATTCAAAAACGAATAAGATAAACTTAAAGTTGGTTCTCCATCCATTTCTTGTAAAAACAGTTTTATGGATGATTCTATCATAGCGTTCATTTTCTATAGAAAAGTCTCACGACATAATTTTTGAATATTAGTGTAATTTATATAGCATTTTTATTCACAATCAACTCATTTGTGCATACTAACATTATTTATCTAAAATTTTGTTAGGGTGTATAAATGCCATGGATAACGTTAGAACCTCTTATTGTAGAATAACCCCTATGAATAATCACTACGAACATGAACATTAATGACGTCATTTATGCAAATCTTCTTTGTTTAATTAAGAATTTTGAACGACTATATTTTGACTAGTTTCTAAGTTTTAAAAAAAAATGTTTTCTCATGTTTATGAAGTAAAGACTCTTCACTTAAAGTGATAAAATATTTTGCATCTTCCATATTCATGCATATAAATCAATTATATCATTATTTGTATTACTATAAGGCTGATTAAAATTAAGATGGGCACACTGTATATGTATAAGTAAAAATTTATTTTATTAATAATGGATATTTCAATTATGGATAAAAAAAACATCAATCATTTAAAAAGTAATTTACAACTTTTTTTTTTTAATTGGAAAAGTTATACATAATATTGTAACTAATCTCCATATCTTATACCCGCTATTGTCTATCTATTATACTATAAATAGCGGTATTAAAGTAATTATGTTTCTGCAAGTAAAATAACTTTTAGATCAAATAAAGTGTTTCGATTGCTTCAGATTATTGGAGAACAAAAAAAAAAAATATTGACTTTCACAAATCAGACTGAAAAATATGTAAGCATCTACAATTAATTAGTGAACAGATTATTAAAATTTTCATTATCCAACACAAAGTAATTTGAAGAGCACATACAACCAATCGTAATATTTAACAGGTTTGTTCCAAATATAGAAAACAAAATGATTTAAAAAAAAAATTCAACAACACTGAAGCAAAAACAAGACAAAATAACTTCAGAATGTAAACATGAAAATTTCAAAAATGGAATGCAATGCACTTGTGTATAACTTCCACCGATAATTTAACAGGAGATAATAATAATAATTTTATTCTCCTCAAAGATTTGTAAATACATACATATAGAATTGTCAAAAGGAATCATTAAATGAATATGGATTACATTTTAATGCAATTTTTTTTTACATACATTCTTAAACTTAAGTCTGATTTGTTTTTTTATAGAATCTGGTAAAGCATTGAAAAATTTTATTCCATTGTATGTGCGGACTTATTTCAAAAAAATTAAAGACTAAAGAGAGTATCTTGGTGTTCTTAAAGCTTCCAAATATCGTGTGTCGTAGGTATGGTTGTACCCATATAGACTCTAATCTTTAAATTTAATTATATGTATACTAAATATTCATAGATGTGTATTCCAGACACTGTCAAAATCTTTCACATATGAAAATGTTCAATAATTCGAATAATTATTTTTTGTAAAATAAATATTTGTTTGGCTTGAACTGGAGCAGCCCATAAATCTATACCGTATTTTATCGTACTAAAAACATATGCATAGTATACAGGCAGTAAAATATTACAATCTAAATTATTTTTTTGGATTCCAAAATTAATATACCACACAGTTTAATTTTTTTGTTTAAATCACGGCAATGCTCTTGCTAGTTTAAATTTTCATCGACGAATACTCCTAAAAGTATTTAAGTTTCTTATTTTAAATCTGAAGTTGTTTGTTTTACGAAAATTTAAGAGTTTCTTGTTTTCTGGGAACTATGTTGACAACATTTCGAGTAGATGATTTGTACCTCTTCCAATATCGGTTATACTGTTACTGACTAACTGCATTGTAATATCTTCATCATGCATAACGATCTCCTGATGATTCAAGAACATTGAATGATCATTTATGTAAATCTATACTAATATTATAAAGAGGTAACATTTTTATTTTTGTATGTTATTCGTTACTTAACTTAAAAACATCTGGACCGATTTCAAAAATTCTTTCGCCGATAGAAAGCATCACTATTCGCAGGTAACATAAGCTAGTTTTTATCCCTGTATTCCCACGAAAACGATAAGCAGGAAAAAGAGGAAATATTTGTATTTC
Organism: Chrysopa pallens; assembly: GCA_020423425.1. Lineage (NCBI taxonomy): Eukaryota > Metazoa > Arthropoda > Insecta > Neuroptera > Chrysopidae > Chrysopa > Chrysopa pallens. The sequence goes on from CM035592.1 coordinate 65,673,796, forward strand.
TGTATGTATTTTTATATGTAACGAATAAATTTAAGGGATAATAAAAAATAGTCTAACTATTTCTGTGATGTGGTGTTATGCCAAAGGCCGCCCTTAGGATCATGGGGTCGATGTAACAACTGTCCTACGCCAAATACTGGGTAGCCCACAATAAATACCAGGTGTTTCAAATTGTCACAACATCGCGTGACCGAGTCTGCTAGTCAGAAATTGGAAGAATCAAACTTGAGACTCCAATTTTTGATAGTTTCCTCGATGACTGTGCACTAATATATGCTTTACCATCTTACACACTACCTATAAATTACTGTTATTAAATATATTTTTACATTTTCTTAATTTTTTCAATTACTTACTTCATTCAAATAAACACATTAAATAATATAGATCGAAATATATAACACATAAACTGTAAGTATACATGTAATTTATATAACATACATTTTGTATATACATGCATATGGAACTGTCTCCGTGACCGGTGCCAACATCGAATATTTTGACGTTATAATATATATGACGGCGCTGACAAAACTAATATTCGAATATAATTTCCGGCGAAGGTCATTTTATTAGTAACCGGCAGTTGATAGTGATCTGTAATCTATGTGAGTGTTAATTTTGATAGACCTTCAACGGTATTAATTTTTAACCTACATTCAATTGATTCATTTTTGATATTATCAACGATTAGTACTCATAAAAACAATTATTCTTTAACTATGCAATTTAAAATTGAACAAAAATTTAACATTTTGAAGAATTAGTAGAAAAACTAGTGATAAGAAAAATACTTTCAATGAATATTGGATGGTGGTTTAATTTTGTATTAAAATCCATAATAATAATATAAAGAACGTTTAAGGTTTAAGTTTCAAAAAAATCAAATACACTGGAATAATTTTTTATTGTTTTCAATATTTATTTTTCTAAAGTACTCTTAAATAATAACGTCTTGTATTAATTTAATTTTCTAATATAATAACTTGATTTTGAAAAAACTGAAAATAGTGCTGTAAAAATTTGCATATCAAATTACCAACATTTAAAACAGCATATGACAGATCAGATGAAGTTTCCAAACTCGTTTATGGAAATATATATTTTAAAATAGGTACGTGACAGGTTTGAAGTATGAATAATTAAATAATAAAAAAGACATTTAACCACAGATGAAGATAAATAAAAATCTGTTTAACTTTATATTTTTCTTATCCAAATAAATGTTATAACAAATTTAATTTTCTTTTACGTAAATGGATTTTAACTGTAAATGGATTTCTTTTTTATAGATTCCAAATTTCTGTTATCTAATAGAAATTTTCTTATTAGTTTCCAATTTTTCCATAAACTTTTCATAGCTATAATATTTTCTCCTATTTCAAATTGCCACATTAGATTTAAATTTTCAAACTGATTCTCAGAGTTTTAATCATCAAATTATATTTCAAAATCTCTTAAAATTATTATAGGTTAAAAAACCAAACGTTTTGAACAATAAACATAAAACAAATGCCTCCTATATTATAAACATATTTGAGATAACGCCATCACACCATTGAAAAAATAACTACGAATATTTTCCAGTGGCGGTCACGGAGACAGTTCCACATACATATACATTGTATATAGCGACTGTTAAGCCGTCTGCATTGCAACAAAAATCCCTGAACAAGAGAAAAAGATTAGATGATAATATGGTTGGTGGGCCAAACACATTCATTATAATATCAGAGGTTTTTGTTATTATCATCACTGCATTCATTCTCTCATTCACCATTCACATAACCATACACAATATTGTTGGAAAAAAATATTCTGGTTGAATGAAAATATAGTACATAAAATATGTTATTTTTTTGTATTTAGTTCCTATAGTAAAAACTATTTAGAAAAAACGACAGTATAAATATATCACACTGTTGTAATATTTCTTTCTATAGTCAAGAAGTTCAGAATATCATTTAGTTGTTTATTATTAACCGATTTCCAAAAAGAAAAAACAAAGAGATCAATTCGAACTGTTAGTATGTGGTATTTATTGGAATTGTACAATATTATCATATGTTAGCCCACATGGCTTTCTTAACAAGCATACCGAATTTTGTAAATGTATGTGCGGTTTTATGTATATATGCATGTTAAACTAAAAATTGCGATTTTTTTTTATTAATTCTATATTTTTCCTATCGTAGATATAAGGACCTGTTTACCAATCGAAGTAGTATTCATGATTATGATACTCGAACCAAGCAACATATATGATTCAAACTAATCTAGAAGCTTTAAATAATGGATTTAATAATACAAACGCCAGAATTTATAACTTTTTCATAGATCGTTTTCTACACATTAATCATACAAGGCTCAAAAGTTGTTTAAAGAAAGAATCGGTTCTAATAAAATTTACTATTTATTATTTACTAAAATTTTTAAGTACTTAAAACTAGTAACATGAATATTATTATTATTGTCAAGTATCATACCGAATTTCTTGTGTAAGCAAAAAATAAAAGATTTAAAAAAATATTTTTAATAAAACCATCTTCAAAAATGGATTTAAAAGTAAAAACCTTATTGTAAACTAATTAAATATTTTTGCAAATAATTTGCTTGTACCAATTACCAATCGAAGGCACCGCGAATCGTATTGTTTGCAAAACCTAAATTTTTGTTGTCGACTTTGAAGTATTATTGGTCGCAAGATAATTATTGGTAGAAGTGTCTATTTAGTCTAAAATTATTTTTTACTTTTAAGTTCATTGATTTGAAATCGGTTCTATTTTTTTTTTTTGAAAATTATTGATTTTATCAAAATTAATTTTAGACATAAATAATTTAGATTTGAAATGAAAATGGTGCGATATAAAGTTTACGACATAGTGGCAAAATAAATAACTTATTGTTACACACAGATTTTATATGAGAGTCTACATGTATTATATAGTTCATAGCAACTGTTAAAGATAAGATTATTTGCTTAACAACATCTTCTGAAACGAAAATTCTGGTAAGTGCGTTGTTTTCTTTCACACAGCATCAGCAATTTCGTTTGCATTAATTGATATCTAGATTTTTGTTATTCAAATTGGGATTTTTTTTATTCAAATGTAAAAAAACATTTAATCGAACACGCTACAAAACGAAGCCCCAATATATGTTCATAATCTGACAATGTAAAAATTTAAATAATGGTTTTTATATCTTATAACTTGCGGCATTCTTTTTTATTCAGAGACATAAGCTTTTCTAATTCTTTCCATTTCACAAATGCCAATCTATAACATAATAAGTGTTTATAAAATTAAGCAGAAAATTTAATATTAATTGCTACCGAGCAGGTATCTGACGGTTAACTTTTTTCTGAACATTTTATATGTGTAACAAGCAAAATAATTTGGAATACCTTACCATTTTCCGAAATAAATTCAAAAATCCCATGGCAATCAAAATCAATAACTGAATAACATTCCATCCTTTTTATTTATTTATATAAAACGTGTTCTACTTGGAAGAAAATGTAATTTTGAAAAAAAAATTCAACAAAATTAAAAAAAAAAGGTTGAAAAATTAAGCTATATTTTGTAACAAATGAAGCTGGTGGAATTTTTCTGAAAGGTTTAATAAATAAATCTGTTTATTTAAATGGTAGTTTTCAGTTAAAAATATATAGTGCTGTTCTTTTATTTTTCAACAATGATAAATCATTTTGTATACATTAATTCATATGCGAATGTGCTTACTAAGTTAATTAGTAGGTCACCATCAGACCATTTATAAATGATGAGCGTTTATAAAATGCTCTAGGTTTTTTTTGTCGTATAACAAAATTAATATGTATTTTAGATCATACCTTTTAACCCGTACACAAATTATAACAAAAAATTACAAAAAGTTGCTTTCAACAACAGTCCAAATCCTGCATAAACTATTTACAAACTTGAAAAATATTTTATTTTTCAATGAGAATATAAATACCGGGAAGGCAAAAAGTAAAGTGCGATATAGTTAACAATGTAAAAATAACTCAAAATAACAACAGTTAATTTGAATACATGCTTATAGTGGAGTATCAACTATGGATAACAACTCAAGCAATACGAATAGTACTATGAGGTGCGACCCGCAAGGTCCACACGACATACTTTGCAATAAGGAAAATTAAAAAATACAAATTTATTTATGAATATGAAAATGGGTATTATTGTCTTTTATTTTAGTTTGTTTCATCCTGAACAAAAAAGGTTGGACTGGTATTACTAAAAAATCATTTAGTTTTAAGTTACGTAATTACGCGTCAAATGAAAATGTTCAACGATATAATTATTTATTCTCGAGAAAAACGAATGCACATGCATACAGATGTAGTACACACGCACGCAAACTCTAAGAAAGTTGGATTTGGTGTCTGGTGAACTTGAAACGTAAATATATGTCAGAATTCGGAATTTACAAAATCAGCACTAATACAAAAACTATCAATTGAGAACTTTAAAAAATTGAAAATGTGATTTCAAAGATTTAGTTTTAAAAAAAACTTATATCATGGATGAAAATTGCTATTTTTTATTCGAATCCAAAAAACCAGGAATACGGTGAGTATATCAAGCTACTAAATGTATACCTAACATCAGGCTACCAAAAAACGATAATTTTAATTTAATTTTTTTTAATACCCACGTAAATGGGTATTTAAAAAATTTTATTCAAGTTTCAATAGAACGATTTTCTGTATTTTCAGTACGTTATAGAATGCGGGTCATTAAAAATCAATCAAACCTTTCAATTTTCAAAATACTTATAAAAAAAAATAAAAGTATAAAAATAAAAACATAAGAACGAAGAATAAATTAAAAGTAAAAAGGCGTTTACTCCAGACGAGAAAAACACATACTATTACCAAATGAATTTTACTCGTTCGAGTACACGCCCTAGCTACTAGGTTGAAAAAAGTTGTCATACACATTCATACGCACCTAGTTTGAAAAACGTACACGTAAAGTTAGAAAAAATATTCGGGTTTTTAAAATCGGCCCCAATGCAAGGACTACCCATAGGGGTAAGTTAAAATCGAAAATAAAACTCCCAAAAAAAAAAAAAAAAAAAACTTATATGTAAACATTGCTCTTTTTTTACTGGAATCCAAAAAATCTTTGCAAAATAGTGGATAATTGAATGTTTTAAAAAATTCATAAATCAAATACTTCACCTTATGTGAAACATATTTTTGAGAGATTTATAAAAAATACAAAATTAGATTTCATTAATGACGAGGTTCTTGTTAATGGTGAAAAATAAAGCATTTATATATATCAAGCTCGCACGAGTACATGGCTGAGCGTTTTTACGTAACCAATATTTGATCGAGTGCTTGCCTCGCACGTCTTTCAACCGATTACTCGCATGGTGTAAACATACTCTTACTACAAAAATTATTTTTTAACCGGAATCCAATAATCAACTGATTGGGTTGAATCATTTAACAAATCTATTCAAATGAGGTTTCTAGCCTGTGGTAAACAAGTTCATTTAAATGTAATATTATACACTTATAATATAGTACATCGTAGTTAAGAATTCCATATTAGTCATAAATTTTCATTATTTCACATCTATTTGAAAAGTACTTAATGAACTTAAGTAATAAGTACTATTTTATAAAATAGTTCTTTTAACAGAAAACGCTTCACTCTTCATATGACTAACGATACAATACAACAAAGATTCATTAATACAGAGTGGCTCCATAAACGAATACTTATTTCTCTTACCAAAATTATAATTTATAATTGTGTAGGAGCGGATCTTGGCCAACTCTTAATTAAACATAATCATACATCACAAAGAGGATCTGTGTCGATTATTAGGTCTGTGTTGTTTACATATTTACTATAAATTTACGACTATAACATCTGGTTCTTATTCAAGCAAAATAAATAAATTTTGTTAATTTATTCTTTATTCGTTACAAAAGAGTGCAGTTATTTTTAATATCAAGATAAATTTAAGGGGAGTAAAGAAGGCTTTTGCCCATAAAACTCAAATCGCAAGCATGGTAAGAAACCACTGCGCTCTTATTTTAGCGCTACGACTTGGTTTGACCTGTCGCTTTTCTTGCATATAATTATTCGAAGTATGTGGTTTAATCGTTTAGTTGTGAAAAGTTTAAAGCCACACAGTCAGCATTACGTACTTTCACATTTTGACAATACTAGAATTTAGTAGGATTGAATTTTCTGTTTTGAAATTGACTACCAAATTATTATTCTTTTAACAGATTATCAAAATAATTGTACACCAATTTCTCAAAATAAAATCAACAATTTATTTTTTATCTCAAAACATCATATTTGAAATGATTTTTAACGTATTGGGTTTCTTAAAAATTATATAGACAACTTAAAAATTAAAACTTTTATATGATCATATGACGTTGATGAGGTTGTTTTTTTTTTCAAAAATCTAATTAATTTTAGTTATTTTCGCGGCTGTATGCAGTAAATAATAGGTTATATCCTTCTCCAATGTCCAATATTTGTCCAAAATTTAGATAAAATTGGTTCAGTGCTTGAAAAAGTAACAGGCAGACAAGCAGATACAGTTTATAATATTAGTAGGGATACAATCCATGACATATTATAGTTTAATAATAGTGAAGTGTTTTAATTATTAATGGTTAACAAATCGTTAAATGGTGATCACATATTATTTAAGCCACCAATAAACTTTGTTAAAAAATTATTTTAATGTGGCTCATATACTTACCAACTCTCCTTTTACAAGAATAATTATAAAGTAGAACTTTATCAGGGCCACTCTGTTCCAATGCAAAGATATATATATATATATATATATATATATATATATATATATATATATATATATATATATATATATATATATATATATATATATATATATATATATATATATATTGTTTATCAATATAGTATTAAAAAACTGTATCAATAAAACTTTTCATATTTAGTATCATACTTGAATGTTTGAAAAACTTGAATAGAAATGATTTAAGACTTCATGGAAAATTTAATATTAAAGTATAATAGTATTTATTTTTGTATTTAAATAGTTTTAATTGAGATTGTTAGAAATAATTCCTTTTCACATTTGCAATATAGCACTAAAAAGGGATTCAGGGAATTCAGTTATAAATAGTAAATTTATACATTTCGGTTTGTGATTTATGAAATATAGTAAATTTGGTATATTACCACGAACAAAAAGTACAAAAGCTTTTATAGATAATGATTATGCTTAAATTTAGTTTTTTGGTTATTCCAGGGCTCTTGATATCTTATATGATCCATTCTATGTTCGGATAAAACACCTATCCTATAAATTCTGTCAAACGACATCGATTAGCAACAAAATTTGGCTGTGGGTTCTACTTACCCACTTCTTCAAAGTTTTCAGTTTGCAGAGGGTCGATTTTACCCTTTGGGGAATGACAATTTGATTATTAAAAATAGATAGATAGATTGACTTATTCTAAACAATTTTGGTTCCATAAAGATTTTACTGAAAGTCAATACTTTTCGTCATATTTGACAGCGAAAAGATGAAGAAATCTTCTTCTGCAGTGTTATAATATTCGTGTTTTTATATCGGGAATATTTTGTAATTGAGTATTTGTACCATAAGTCTGTTAATTTTTGAGCAATCAAGTTCAACAAAATACCTTTTAGTACGTTTTTCAAGAGCTAACTTCATTTTTTAAGCTCTTATTTTGATTTGAGCTGAAAGAGCTTGAAAACGTTACTATTTGCAAACATATGTAAATTTGAAATGCCCATATCTTACTAAATTTTTAACGTACAGAAAAAGAAAATCTTCCAATTTAAAAAATGCCCACAATTTTTAACTTAATTGTGTAGGTAAATTTGAAGTAGAGGGTAAGTAAAACCTATATCCAAATTTTATTGCTAATCGGTTTTAAATATTATCATTATTTCTTTTTAAGAGAGATTATGCTGGAAAAATTTGCCGCAAATAATGTAATATTATACAATGCCTGTACTAAAATATTTGTACTCATAATAATCATTTAATTAATTTTTATCCAAATCTTTCGTGGACTAATTATTTATTAAATTATCCGAACAAATTTAAATGTCAAACAAATTTTTGAAATATTGCCTTATATTACCTTTATGATCAATTGCGAATAGAGTCAAAGCAAGCTCTAAAAGAAGCTTATATAGAAAGAAATGATTTAATACAGTAATTAAGGTATTTTAGTTGCGATATAAAAATCATCTAAGAACATCATCATCTTTTTCTATGTTATAATCTAAGTACATCCAACAGCTTCAACAAATTTGTATGAACATATAGTCGTCGTATTGAACAGCATATCATCATATCATATGCTTATCATCTGATTTATAAATACCTACCCATCGAATAATTTCTATGCAAGTTAATTGTGATTAGTGTAAATATTTTTTTTTTTTTTTGTACAAATATTTGGTTAAGTGGAGCGTTCTGTTCTGTGGAACTCTTAAAAATTTTGCATATGCAAAAACTATATTTGCTTACATTTTATGCAACAGATGCCTTATCTAATAACACTTTGTGAAAAATAATTTCGCTATTTGTTATTTAATGAGGTTGTTAATACTATAACCAAAATAAATTGAGATCGTTGTGGATAAAAAAGAATATTAACGCATACAAATGTTGAGATTGATTTTTTCAGTTTAATCATTTGAAAGACCCGATTAATCTCTTTAAACTGCATACTAACTTTTAGACTTAATGAAGCCCATATTTTTAAAATAGTTAACTATTTTTTATACTCTTTATACTAATATGTAAGAGTACTTATATTAGTTTTAGTCTAAAGTTTGTTTAATAGTATTTGTATTGCTATCAAATATTAAAGGCGCACAATGATTGCTAGCTTAAGACATTTTTATATAAAATTAGTTTTAATTTCCTTTGACTGAATGGACACACCTAATAGCACATCTCTAAGTAATTGAACCTTTTGAACTATAGATGACTCCATGAGTGTATTGAAACACTTAATAGCACAAATATTGGAAATCCAACACTTTGAACTTTCGATGACTCCATGGATAACTAAAACACACAATAGCACATCTTCTCGTAATTGAAACATTGAAACTTTTAATGACCTTCTTACCTCTGAAAAATAAAGCCGATCCAGAGATTCCAAAGGCACTGGCGCACAACACTTTCCTCAGGAAAACGAGGCCGATCCAGAGCTTGCCAAAGGCTTAGAGCTCTCGCGCACAACACTTAACAAAGATAACTCCAGGATTTTTAGAATAAAATTTTTGTGCCAACTTCCTATATCACAATTTTTTGTGCTTTTTAATTGCGTATTTCGACTACGCAGTAGTAATCATCATTAAGAAATTATTATTTTATTATAAATTTATTACATAATTATTTGTTAAATTTGTAATATATCTAGTTTCTAGTATATGATATCATTTCAATTCAAATAAATACACTTGTTCCAGGAATATTCACAAATAAATAAACATTTGATTGGATTGTTTCCTTATTTGTCTTAACTAGAGTACCGTTATAGCGTTCGAAATTCGACCATAATCACTGAAAAGTTAATCTCACTGCTTTTAACAAAACAGTATATATTTGTGCCTTTAAACAAAGCATTATATTAAACAACAATATATGCGTGTGTATTGTAGTGTGTGTAATATTTAATTTTTATTTAATGTATTTTTTATGCAAAATTATAAAACAATATTAGCAATATCCAGTCCTTCTCTAAATAAACTATAAGTGTGTCAAATTTACTCCTACTCCCCTAATCCTTATTTTCGTAAAAAGGGGTACTAAGTATTTGCTTCACGTATTAATATATAGATATATATAATTTTTAATCGTTGTTGATTTATGTATCTTTAATTTTAATAAAATTTAGACCAGAGGCATATATAATTTTTGATAAGTAAATTTGAATATATGAAATTAATAATAATATACTGTAAATGACATGATATCCTGATGGAGGGAGGACTGTATGTATTGCATAGACATACATCCATTCATATACGTATTGTACTCGTACTCGTACGTATTCGTTCAAAAAGAATTCATACAACACAAACATACAATACTTAATACTAAAAGGAGTAACTATATTACTAAAGGAGTTTAAACAGTAATACTTCCTTTACTATTGTGTATTCTATGATTTCTTTAATACAATGAAATGCATTCATTATGTTATTAAATCTTTTCTCTGTGAAAATTTTCAACAAACTTACTTATTATACTTAGTATTATTATGTATAAAATTTTATAAGTACACAAAATCGTTTTGATAATAGCAGATAGGAAGAGAGACACGTATTCGTTACTCAAATATTGTACTTTTCAATTAAAATGAATAACTTTCTGATTAAATTTCTAATAGAAAGTTATTACAACTATTTTTTTTTAATTCCAAAGATACAAATAAAAAATTTTATTAAATCTTAACGTTTTGGAAAGTCTAAATAAAAAGTTATTTCAACTATTTTTTTTATTCCAAATATTCAAAAAATTCAAAGATTTTTGGAAAGTCTAAAATTCAAAAATAGTAATAATTCTAAATAGCTAGAATTCATATTTGAAATAAAAAACACAAAATTCTATAAAAAAAAATGAAGGTAACATGCTGAACCTAGAATTCTGCCTCCTAAAAATATGTATGCACTTGATCTTAATCGGACCTTTAAAAGAGTAAACTTTCGTTTAAAGTAAATTTCTGGGTTTACCTTATTGTTCAAGTTTATTGCAAATATCAAGTAAAAAAATTTTTTTATATTAGAATTAATATCACATTTTGTCATAGCATCTAAACATTGTAAGAAATAAATTTTCAAACTATGTTTTGTATTAAAAGTTTTTTCTCTATTTATGGTTTTAAAGATGGATCATAGATCCATGGGATCCGATTGACCGGTTTTACTCATTCACAAACATATGCTAACTTTTTAGTTCTAGAATATGGCACCAAAATTCATTCACTAACTCTTATTAGTTTCGAATTATCGTGTTGACGGACTGACGAAAATGGAATAATTAAGTGTTTCTATGAGCACGACGTATATTACTTTTTTTGTTAAAGTTTTTCATATTTTCAAGCTTTATAAATAGACTACATTAAATATTATATACTGATATATATCATACATGTCAGATATCGAGATTAGGACAAGTCCACTCGGCCAAAACTACTCGAACAATAACCACTCTGGCCCGAAACCACTTGACCCAAAATCACTCGGTTCAAAAACTAACCGGCTCAAAACTACTTGTCACAAAAAAAACTTCTTGTTTAAATGTTGAAATCAACTTGGTAAATTAATCTCATACATATGGCTTAACACACAGGCCTATACAATCTCGATCCCAAAAATCAGCTGAATGAATTTTTATGGAGTTGTTTTTTTGACGAGTGGTTTTGGGTGGAATGATTTTTGTCGGAATGATTATAGACCGAGTGATTTTTGGCGTGTTCCGCCAGGAATCAAAATAGTAATGGCAAGAAAATACAATTTTACATTATACAAAAGCTATTAACAATAAAGTCATAAAATAGATTTATTATTATTAATTGTTATCTTTTTTGTATAACATTATTTTACGGATAATTTGATTTGTATATAAATCCAGGATATAGAACTTCAAGGTGAGGTAACCAATTGATAATTAAGGAACATAAGTGTATACAAGTAAGACTTAAATTACTTTAATTACTTTTTTCCGGCTTCATCAATGAGCTGATTAGCAATTCAATTCATTTGTATGTTTTATTTTTGGAATAGACGAATATTCGTATATGTTAGTGGAATTAGTCCTCTAAATAAAAATGTTGCTCTATATATTTCTATGAAAGTAAGAATAAGACTTTAATATATAATTTCTATTGATTTAAATAACTTTTAACTTAGAGTACGGTATGAATTTCATAAAAATCAATTTAATAGCTTTATTCCTAGTTATTTATAGCTGTAAGTTGGGGATCAGCTCTATGTATCTGAATCAAATTTTACTCCATAAGTTTTTCTTGATCGGTGTTATCTTTGAAAAGACTCCGAAACAAATGGTTACCAGTTCGTGTAACATTATACACAGTGAAAGATCTAATATACAAGAGGAGGCCATTTTTGGTTCTCGGTACAACAAAAACAAATTTTCATTGCAGTCGATTAGAACGGTCCCTTAAATGCAATCACAATTTTATCTATATTATCAGCGGACAAAAGACTCACCATTCACTTTGTTTATAACTAATACATGTTGATTTTTACATTTTAGTTCGTTTTTGGCAGGGTCGTGTTTTTAATTTTTTTAATTTTTGTTTTATTTAAACATTTTTTTCATTGCGTTAAGATGAAATACTTTGCATGTGTCTATCTAAGTATGCATATAAATTATATAGAATGTGATCATCGATGCCTTTAATTTGAAAACCATATTGTAATTCCCAATTTTAGAAAACAAAATTTTTCATATTGAATAATTGAATGCCCCATACAACCGTTATATTAATTTTGTTTTCAAAAAAATTATAGTGTCACTCGGGAAGATGTAAGCATTTTAAACCATATACATAATCTGTATAGGCATTCAGAGGTAATGAGAGAATAAAGAATCTCACATACAAACATGGAACAAAAAAACTTTACAATTCTTTTTATGAAAAATAATCGCAGCAATAAAAATTTAAAAATTCAATCAATTATTTTAACACGCTACGGGAATCGGAAACTTTCAAAACCATCCTACATATTAATATAAACGCACATTATAAATATAACGAATAAAAACATTTTCGAATCAACATTTATACTTTAAAATACATATTGCGTAGGTGTACATACTCAATGATAAAGAATGAGGTCCACCAGCAACAACAGAATATAAGTACATGATACTCCAGGGTAAACATGTAATTAGTTAGAATTTTGTATCTTTGTGTTGAACCAGAATAACTACAATAAGGCATTAAAATAATTAATATTTTACATTGTGTATATTCAAATATTATGATACAAAAATTAAAATATAGTATACAAATATGGTTATGATTTTTAACAACCAGACTATTAACTTGCTGCTTTATTAAATAATTGTATTCATTATTAATTATTATAAAATTTATTATTATAAAATATACAAAAAACAGAAAATACAAGAATAGAATGCATTAAAATTTATTTTCTAAAACTTATAGAGAGCATTAAAACTTAAATGTGTAACACAATTTATTTTCATTTTATCTTTTTAACCTCAAACTTTAAATAATGCTAAACAAATTTAAAAAAATTATTAAACTCCAAATTTAAGGAGCAAACGAATTCGTTCCCCAATTTGGTTACACTTAATCTTGGTATGAAAATGGAGGACTGGTCAGAGAATGTTTCCCAAAAAACAATTTTAAAATAAAAAATATATGTTTATTTTATATTAAGTAATGATTTTTCGAACAACTCGGGTTAAAAGAATGATATGTATATGTTATATCTCAAATACATTTGTTAATTTGAAAGCAAATTAAAGATGAATTATGTATCGTGACGAAACTGTTTTAAAATTATCCTGCTGCTCTGAATAATTTAACTACGTGGGCCCAGCATATTATGTCAGTAATAAGCAGCGCTTAAAAATATATTTGTAATTTAATTATGATTACTTTCTTCTACAAAAAGTGTAAGAAGTGGACTGTAGTCTTTCACGCAGCCCGCTTAATTTTCATGGAGCCCGTTTAATGTGCAACAATAGTTAAATTCACATTTTTTTTGTGATTCCAACGGTCGAGTTATTTAACAAAAATAAAATCCATAAATTTCATACGACGTACGACAAAATGTGTATGTTGTGCTAAAATGTGAAAATTGCTATTTTCAGATTGTTGGACAATAGGTTCCCCCTTTCGATACGTTTTCCGTCATTTGAGAACAAATATTGCACAAATTATTTTTTCGATTTGTTAAAAATTGATCTTCTTTTAACAAAATATTTAATCTTATACTCGCAAACAAAAAGCTTACGATTTCTGTGAAAAAAAAATTTTATATGTACCATAATTAAGCTACAGCAAATTTTCATTAGCATATTTACCATAATTGACCTAAAACAAATTTTTTTTAATGAGTAAAATATACTACCGATTTAATGATTCTTTAAAGAAAATGTATATTACGTTTATCTCTTTATAAAATGTGTAAGAATTGACATCGCAAATTTTTAATGCAACAACTAATTTTATGAGTGTAAAATAAGCTTCGAATTGCTAATATTAACTTTCTATCAGGAACTTAATTTAAAAAAATTGAAATTCATTATATAATATATATTTTAAAGTATATACTAAATTTTTTAAGTACCTCGTTAAGTGACATTTTGTTCTAATTATACTGTTGTATTTGCAATGCCAAAGTGTTACGAAGCTATGAGATTTGAATTTTAAACAAAAGAAAACGATGATAAATAATACTATGGATACCTGTTACTTTATTGCACCAGCTAACTTAAAATTTTTTTTAAGGTTATTGGTATTTATATTTTAAATGTAAGCTCATTTTTTTCTATAAAAAAAGATACAGGTTTTGGTAAATATATTGCGCTAGTTAATTAGTAAAAGTTCTGGAATTTCAACCCTCGATTAAATATAATGTGTTGTACAAATCGATTACACAGCATTAAGCCATTTGTTGGAACGTTGAAATCAAACGCGATTCTTTTGAAACAATAAACTTTTTTTTATTATTAATTAGCTTCATGTCATTGTATCTTATATCTTTAAATGAGCAATTCTTGTATATATATAATTGTAATCTCGGAATCGGCTCCAACGATTTTCATGAAATTTAGAATATAGGGGGTTTCGGAGGCGATAAATCGATCTAGCTAGGAATCATTTTTAGAAAATGTCATTTTATTCGTGTTATAATGGTTTCCAATTTACGGATGATTAAGTTTATGTTTAAGGTTAATCCATGAAATTCAAGTATATTAAAGAATAAAAATCACGTTAAAAAAACAAAGTCTTCACCATATATTTAAGATAATGTTGTCTTTAACTAATAATGTTATGTAAAAAATAAAAAACATATACTGAATCTTTTTCAGGCTAGTTTAAAATGGTGTCCCGTTTTTGTACAAAGAACATACCGAATGTCCCAAGGGCATTTAAATTGACACCCTATACCTTAGATACTTTATTTTAAAGATTTTTTTACGCTAAAATCAATGATCAAATTTAAAATTGGTAAAAAATAGCCACGATACGGTACAAATTCAAAAAAAAAAATTATTTTGTAAGTTTTCATAATAATTCCAATAAATTACTAATAATAAGTTCATAAATATTGCTAAATTTCTGTAATAGTTTATATTCTTTGGCTTTGCGTATCCAAATTTCAAATGTCTCGTATTCAGTATTATTTAAATAATCGATAGAAATAGACCTTTTCATTTTTGATTTATTTTTATTTTGAAAATAATATCAAAATTATAATGTAACAAATAAACAGTAAATATTTTCTATCTTTGTCAAACTTAAAATTATCAGTAATAAATTTGAAATTGAGAAAACTCTATTTGAAGTTATTATTTTAATTATACTAAATACAAGAAATGAGTTTTGTCTGTAAATTGATTTTTTTCGAGAATTTAATTTCGTATCATAAAAGCTTTCAAGATAATATTTTTAAACTTTGTACTCTAACGTAGAAACTTTTGTAGCAATTTTAAATGGCATCATTGATTTCAGCGTAAAAAATGTCTTTAAAATGAGACATGTTAACGTATTGGGTGCGTTTGTAATTTTGAAGTTGAAATGTCCCTGGATACCCTGTAAGTTTTTTTACAAATACGATCACTATTTTAAAGTAGACTGCAAATGATAAAGTACGTGTTTTTCGTTTTGTGTATAATTTTGTTAATTAAAGTGATACTCAGTCGAGCTTATTAAAAACACCACCCAGTATACTTTTTACAATATTTAAGAAAACTGAAAACTTGGTGTTACCGCGTAGTTTTTGTGTAATTATTTGATTTATTTTTTTCCAGCTCATTTATCAGCTTAACTGATTCTCTACCGTCATTTAAAAATTAGTCAAAAATGCTTGTTTATAATAAAATAATCTTTCCACCGTTATTCAATTATAAATTGTAAAAAGAATAGTTGCATCAATTATTTTCAATAAATTTATTTTAAAAATGTTATACAACTTTTGACGGCATATTCTAACTAAAATAAATTTTCAATATTGAGAAAAAATAATACCATGAAAAAAATAAAGTAATAAAAACTATTTTATTTATTTAATTTATTGTACAATTACCACAACATGAAAATCGAATTTACAAGATAAAATTATTTAAATTTACTTAAAAATAATGTTTTTAGTTACAAGACTTTTAACAATATTTCAAATATATGAAACATAAATTTATAATTTTTTACTATGTTTCTTTATTTATATTTATTATATGCATGCCCGCAACATTGTATCGGTATGGGTAAATGGTGTCATTAGTATGTCCATACAAATGAAAATTCAAGATGGCACCCTTATAATGCATAAGTCTCTTATTTGTCTCAAAAATAGAAAAAAAAAACTCTAAAACAAAATGAATAAAAATGGTCAGGGATGTTGTTAAATTCAAAACTGATGTTAAAAATTCAGAAAATTCTACACTGCGTCCTTTAAATTTCTCTAATTTTTATAAATTTGCATCAGTATAAAATGATATCATTGATCTCTACAAAACTTCATTAGAAAATAAAAAATTATGAAATTTTCGATAATCTCAACATTTTCTATACCAATTCTAAATTATATAGGGTGATCCATGCATCACAATTCAGTTATATATATATATATATATATATATATATATATATATATATATATATATATATATATATATATATATATATATATATATATATGAGTATGGCTATTAAGATCCTAGTAATATTTATTGTTAAAAGATCCAAAACATGATGGTATGATACTAAACCACCAATAGCAATTTCAAAAATACACAGTCCCGTAATTATAGTCTGCATACATAATAAGTATATAAATTTTAGTCGAAAGTTAGTTACCTCATATTGACCGCACAAACAAAAATTTGTTATAGGTGCTCATGGAAACACCTAATTAGTCCATTTCCGACTGTCCGTCCGCCAGTCAGGACAACTGAAAAACAAAAAAATATAGCGAGCTGAAATTTTGGTGACGTATTCTAAACATAAAAAGTTAATTTAAGTTCGTAAATGACCAAAACCTGTCCATTGGGTTCAATGGATCCTTGACCCTACTTTTAAACTAAAAGAAGTAGTAGAAAAGTTTAAAATACAAAAAAATGTAATTTTTTTTTAAACAAACTTTTGTAAGAAATATTTTTTCATAAAATGTTTTTAGTTATCCATAGTTTTAGCTTAAATTTGGCTAATAAACACATATGGAGAATATTAATACATATTATTAATAATAATAATATGTATAATTAATATTACCTTGTATAAGCAAGAATATATAACCGTATAGAATGGTTATTTATAGTATTTTATGAATGCTAATTAAATATACTCTAAACAATGAAATTCAATCATATGTCTAGCATCTAAACAATTAACTCTGTTAGTAATAATCTTCACATATTTTTCTATTAATTTCAAACACTTCGAAGTATTTGTATAAGATATAATAGTATTTTTATAATTTTATAGGATTTATTCAGGTATGGAAATTATTTTTGACTTAGTTGCCTTGATGCAAGCTCACTCGAAGAAGATTTAAGATTAAAAATATTTTCTGATACAGTGTAAATTTATACATTCGAATAAATTATAATAAATTTTTATGTATAATAATTTTCAAATACGAGTATAAAGATATTTTTAATTAAATTTTCAGTAATTCTTTGTATTTATTTTATATTATTAATGAATAGACTAATTGTTACTAATTTATAAAAACATATACCTAGGTATTCATTTATTCCAAGAAATTCTTTACAGAGAAATATATATAATTTCTAAAATATTCAAATGTTTAATCACTTTTGTTTCAAAACCACTTTTACAAATATGTACATATTCCTTTGGAACTCAAATGGAACATCAAATGGTACAAAGTACATTAAATGGCAAATTCTTGGTAGTATTTCTCTGACATTAGAGAGATTAAATAGTTTTCGACATACATTTGAAATGAAAATTTAAAACTATTAGGTCTTTATAAACAGAAGAACTAAAAACATTTGGGTTCCGTTTTGCCAAACTTAATTTTCAAATCGAAAATATTAACAAACATTTTTTATCAATTCTTGCTTGAATTATTTATGCATATTAAAAAAATTAATGTTTTTAATTTAATTTGAAATATTTAAAAATTATTTTAAATAAATATTGTCTATATTGGAGGATCATAAATATTCTTTATACGTACAGAATTTATAATCTCATTTTTGAGATTGCTTGCATGTGTAACATCAAACGTAGCGAGGCTATGTATTAAACCATTTTGAAAACAAGTTTTGTAATAAAAAGTAATTACAAATGTAAGTTGAATTATTTTTTAACGACAAATCAGTAAAATACTTATTTATTTAATTGATATTGTATTATAAATATGACTGATATTTTGACTTTTGTATAGTCCAATCTAATATGCTGCCACCTGCGAAATGGATCCCAATTGATTAATGATTTTTGAAAAAGATCGTTTAAATATTCTATTAAATGTTATAGCATGTAAAGTAACAGCCTAAGACATTTTATATTATTTTATTTAATTACTTATTTATTTAATTGATATTGTATTATAAATATGACTGATATTTTGACTTTTATATAGTCCAATCTATGATGCTGCCACCTACGTCGAGCTTGACAAAAATGGATCCTAATTGATTAATGACTTTTGAAAAAGATCGTTTAAATATTCTATTAAATGTTATAGCATGTAAAGTAAACAGCCTAAGACATTCTATATAATGAAAATTCATAATATAACAATAATATAATGAGCTCAAATTGTTTTTTTCTTTTATAAAGTTTGTTTGAAATATACGCCAACATTTATTAGTTTATTTTATATAAAAATATATCTGTATGAAAAACTTTTTCTTCACTTTTGTGTAGTATGAAAACTTGTAGACAGGAAAGCAAATGAAGAAGACGTAAAACTGTACCACATATACATATATACATATTCAACACACAAATATACACATATACTATAGTTAATAGTCATTATATTTTGCCGACTGTATAATGATTGGCTGATAATAATTTTCTTTCTAATTCAAAAAACAACAACAATTACAAAGTTTTTACTAATTTTACTAAGAACATAAGAAAAGAAAGTTACTTATTCCTCTTGTGATATATATATCCGAGGCAATAGTGTATAATTTATCCCCTTTTCAGTTATATAAAATAAAGTGTTTAATTATACGTTCACATGTCAAAATTTTTCAATCATATTTGTACGTTTCGAATAATATTTTACCGACCACCCTTTGACAATGTCGTCATAGATAATGTACATAGTTACTATAATGCTCGCTGTCGATACAAAATTAATTTATTGTCATGGTAATCGTAATGCAAATATTTATAAAACTGAAGCCATCCGCCTGTACGTATAAATGAGAAGCTGAAATTATCAGTAGCTTAACACCCAATAACAGTATGAGATTCTCTTAAGCATCTTAAATGCTCTGAAAAAGATGAAGAAAGTAATGTATTATTATGAGAGGGGTAACGTCATATTTATGTGTTTCAAAGTCACCCAAGGCTGCTTAACTTGTTTGAATATTTCAATTTTGTATGACAAAATCTTACGCAGAAAACGGATACAATTAATCTGAATTTTGTACAGTTTTGATGCATTATAATAACTTCCTTATTATCTATACAACTTTCTTATAAGGACGTTTTGGACGAGACTTTATAAGACTACTATGGCTAGTTTTAGTATGGGCATAAGAATGAATATTACTACTTATATCTTTCCAATGGTATGTAAGTACATACCATTGGAAAGATCTAATAACGACCGATTGAGAATAATTTTTCCGTTCAAAAATTGTATGCCTTCTTTTAAGTACTTACCAAAAAAAACTACAATTATGTTTTTTTTTTCAATCAAGTTAATTCAAATTCTAATCTCCTAGAGTCAAAAATATTGGCAATAGAAAGTTTTAAAACAAAGTTTTAAGCTGAATTAAAAAAATAACCTTTCTAACATAAGATATATAAGGTTTATGAACAAAAATAAATTAAATACGTTGGAACAAAACATAAAATCTGTTTAATTAAACATTTTTGCGAAGAAAGACGTTCCTATAATGAGAAATAACAATTTTCCGAAGATTCGCTGTAATCTTTGATAATGATTAGTGAACATAGAAGCAATACACATTTGTTTTATTATTTTTTACAATGGTAACGTGTGAACAGTTACAGTAAATGAAGAATAGTATGGCTTCATTAACCATCATGAGATGACAATTTATTCCTTTGAGCATTTTAATATATAAATCACTGTACAAAATTACTTACTTATAAAATAAATTATTTACAAAATCAAAAAACCGACTGCAAAAAAAGAGAATTGAAACCGCAACAACATTTATTAAATTTACATGAAAATTTAAAGCCGAAGTTAAATATCCGCATTAAGTTAAGTAGCAGGCGAACCCAATTGCAAATTTTAAACCGAAATAAAACTGATGGGTCCGGGCTGCTATTCATCCTAATACGGGTGTTTAACTTTAACTTCAAATTAATCATTTTTCGGTCGTTTTCGAACATTACGTTTAAATTTTCTATTTTGTAACCCGGTTTTTAATTTTTTAAACTATTATTATATTTCATACTTTTTAGTGTTCTGGCATATTTTTAAAACCAAATACATAGGTTTACAAACTTAAAACTAATTTATTATTTCTTATGAAATTTTAACATAAATTTTATATATTTTCGTAATCTCCTTTTCATTTCTTTTATTTTGATATCCTACTCGTTGGATTCGATTAATTTTTTTGGTTAACGTATTAATAGCGGTTTGAAAAAAATGAGTTAATAAACAAATTTACAAACATACATAAACGCGCGTGAGAAAAACATAATTTATATGAAACAAATTCTTATATATCATTATATTCTTTTTAATATACATTTTCAAATCGAAAATCAATTATAATTTGATTTTCACAATGATAAATAATTATGCTTTTTATCATTGATATTCATTCAATTGGGGATATTAAGGCGTTCGCGAGAATATTGATAATCAAAAGAACGCAAATCATTAAATTTTCAATAAAATAGGAAATTATCGGGATAAAAACAGGACAGGATAGAACTATAACCAGGAATAAATCACAGATTTCCAAAAAAATTTTGTTAAGACGGAATCAGACTACTGTTTCAATCGAGGACGACAAATATATATCTTTGTATATAAAATTGGCGTTACACGCCTTTTTTATATATAGATATAAATTTTTGTAATCCCTTTTCGTTTGTTTTATTTTGATAATCTACTCGATAGGTTTGATTAATTAAAAAATCTGCCATTTCCAAAACACCTGTATAAAGACACTTTTTTAATACGAATATAACAATATCTTAACTATGTCTACATTAATTCCACCCGTCCGTCCACCCGTTTGGAAGATAAGTTATAGTAATAAGGAAATTTGCATACATATATGCGCAAAAAACATATACCTTCCTTGCCAGTCGGTAAATTATTCAAGAAAATACTTTGTACGGCTTGACTCAGAAAAAAAAACTAGATACGTTTTTGCTCCAATCACAAAAATTAAAATTGTAAACTTAACATAGATCTTACTTAGCAAACACCTGTTGATTGTTATCAAAATATATTATTTTAAGAATATGTGCATCTTGCCAAGATAGTTCATTTTTGTATATTATAAACAATATATAATATATGTATAACTTGTAGTTGTTAAAGCATATTATTGGTCTTATAGTGTTGCGTTCGGCCAAGAAACTGTCAAAAATAATTTAATTGCTAAAATGTATATTTTAACCAATATGTTCTAGATTGAATTTATTTCTAAAATTTTCTACATATTTTCATTTATTTGTGTATTGAAAAATTTTTATAAATTTTACTAGTGTTACACATCCGAAACTTGCCTAGGAGAGCAAGATCTATAAGTTCCAGTTATAATAATTGTTATACAAATATATTGTCATGCTAGATAAGTATGCGCAGAAAGTAAGTATTTACCTCGACTTTGGGCAAAAGAATCGAGTCTCGTTTGGCGTCAAACTTTGATGTTTATAGAACGATAATTACCTTATCCTGATATAAACATATCACTTATTGTCTGCAGACACATTCATTATGTACTTCATGTATCAAGTTTGTTTATCCCTTCGGAACAATCGCGTAGAGAGATTCTCTCACGCTTTTTTTAAAACTTTTTTTTTTTTCTAAATTCAAATGGAATGAGCCCCTGAAATTTTTTTTACCTTTCTAAAATTTAATACTCTAAATGATGTTAATAAAACAAAATTTTTTAAACTTGAAAAATAGAGAAAAAAAATATTTGTTTATTTACTGTGAGAGATTCTCTCATCGCATGAGTTAAGTCAGGCATAAAAAAAATTGCCGTTCGTATGAGTTCGTTTCATTTCGGCTGTCTCCGTGACTTCTAGCCGCCATTTTGAATGTATATAGATATACAAATAAACATTGTTTTGAAAGTTGTTGAAATAAACATTGTTTTGAAAGTTGTAAACTGTTGTAATTACTATGTTAATTAGATTGATCATAAGTATAATATTATTATCAATAAATATAATAATAAATAATATTTAATATTATATTTTACTTAATATATAACCTAAAATTATTTAAATATTTTTTAAATTTCGCTCTTGGCGCTTGCGCAATAGGCGTGAGATTTTCTCTCATCACGATAGCAATGACTGTGGTACGGGAGACGTATGTTCTGAAAGGTTATCATTATTACTAAACTTTATAGCATGTCTCAATAATATCTCATTAATGGAGATCCGTTATTGTCAAGCTACTTACAGGTGGCAGCATCATAGATGGGCTATGTACCGCGCAATTATTTAAAAATTAATATATTAAAATATAATACAAAATTAATTAAATAAATAAGTACTTTAAGGATTTATCGTTAATATTCAACAACACAAAATATCTCAACTAACGTGTGTGATAGTTTTTTTGATTTAATAATTAAGTTGTTTTCAAAATGGTTTAACATAACCTCAATAGTTTTCATGTTACACATGGAATCAATCTTAAGCATGAGATAACAAATTCTGTACGTATAAAATATATTTATGACCCTCTAAGATTGGCAATATTTATGGAAAAAATTGTTATTATTTTATTTTAAAAAATTAATTTATATTCATAAATAATTCAATCAGGAATTGTTAATAAATGTTTTATTAATATTTTCAATTTGAAAATTAGCGCTAAAAAAGTACCAGTTATTTTGCTGCTACAAGTGACTAAGTTAGAAAAAACAGAAAATTGGCGATTAGGTTAAAGATTGCGTATCAAAATGTTAAAAAAAGCTACCAAGAAGTTATTTTCATTTGTGATTAAGATTTTTGTTAGATATCGCTGAAAATTATCTCGTATTAATTATTTTGGTAAAGAAAATGTCAATCTCTTTATCGAATAATAACGATTTAAAATCGGATAAATAATTATAAAAGAATGTATATTTAATAAATGTATGAACAATAAAACAAGCATATACATACATGTTTGAATTATGATAATATTTATGTGTGTTATTGAGTATTTAAATTTACCGGACGCTAAGCTACTAAGTGTACGCATTTAGACAATATTTCATTTTTTCTTAAATAAAAATCAGTAAATTTTATTTGGTTTTATGAAATTGTTAAATTCATAATACCTTAAAGTGTATGCAAAAAAATTACTTTAATTTATTTCACTTGAAAATTTCAATTTTATAACAATTTAGCACTCTTGCCTCGAATTAATCTGCCAATATTTCTGCAATTTAACTTACATCATCCAAAATATTGCAAAAATTCTTATAAATATTTGATAACTAGAATATTAGGATATCTAGAATATTTCAAATTCTTTGTAATAATTTTTTAATTCGACACATTAAAAAAGAGCTAAACTTGTGGACAATTTAATATCTAGGATATTTTTTTTTAGTATTTAGTATATATATATCATAGTATATATATATATATATATATATATATATATATATATATATATATATATAGTATATATATATATATATATATATATATATATATATATATATATATATATATATATATATATATATATATATATATATATATATATATATATATATATATATTGACACCTCTAAAAATATTTTGGTACATTGTATATTAGAAATTCGAATATTATGGGAAAAAATTTATTTGAGAGGAAAGTCTCTCTGTAGCTGTTAAGAAAAACTGTTTTATTTAGTCATCTGATGTTATTTTAAACATTAATCGCTGTATCTTTATGTCTAAAACAAAAATGAAGGGATCTATAATTTGTATAAAACACATTTATCTGAAATAACACTATAATATTAAGGTATGATAAATATAATACAAAAATCGTATGTAAGCGTTGTCAAACTAAATTCTTTGACTATCTTGGTCGTCCGGCTTATTTCGATAAATTTATTTTATTTTAAATTTTAAATTCAAGAAAAAAGCCACTATAAAAG
The DNA here is from genome assembly GCA_020423425.1 of Chrysopa pallens. Lineage (NCBI taxonomy): Eukaryota > Metazoa > Arthropoda > Insecta > Neuroptera > Chrysopidae > Chrysopa > Chrysopa pallens. The sequence goes on from CM035592.1 coordinate 65,698,594, forward strand.
CTTGTATTTTAATAAATATTTTTTACTTTAAAAGTTTTAATTCCCAATAAACGGTCAGATGATGACGACCCACCGATCAAAGGGCTCTTACAATTTCACATGAGACAAGTGTGTTCGACGGAGCCCTAATATTTGTAGAAATGTATTTTTAACTTTATAATTAGGTTTATCAAGGCTGAAAGTTTCCTTTACCCTCCCAAAACTATACAAGGCATTTAGCTAATGATTAAATAAATACTGAATCACGTCAGTGAAGCTCTGTGTCTACTTAATCATTCCTTCGGTATTCCTAGAATTCAGTTCATACAATTTTCATAGTAATTTAAATATAAATCTTTGCAGCTAAGTTATTTTCAACCGTAACAATTAAACAAGTGGGAGCTCAAATAGCTTCCGTTAATCTCACTGATGATTACTCAAAAGCAGCCAGCTTATTTGTTTGCTCCAAAAGCCCGCTTTGAATTTCGGGAGTAAACACACTTTTATGGCAGAGTATAATAGCAAAATAGTATTCTACAAGTTTTTATTTATTTTCACTTATTTCGGCATCTACCATGTAAATAGAATGAGGATGTAAATGACGTAATATTATACATGAATAATATGGTAACGTTGTAAAAAATTATTATTTTTTATTTCCTTGCATTTCCAACATATCTGGTAAGTCAATAGACCGTTTTGCCTTTTAATAACATAAAAGCTTACATTTAAAGAAAAAAAAATATTCTGTTACTTCACTATGTGTTTTAAATAAATCTAATTTCTTTAATTTTACTGTAATAGTACACTAATTAATTATACAATTAATCGACGTTCAACACAAATTAAAACAAGTGATTTCAATAAAATTTTAATGAATTTTCATGTTAAAATTTTAACCATATTATAATACTTAATGAGTATTATAATTATTATTTGTTCACAATTTTGTTACATTTGTTATTTTTACTTCCATTATATCATATTTAGCATAACGATCGAATGTTGCAGTGATAATTAACAAGCTGTTCAGACAGGTCAAAATCAACTTTCCTGTTTTAAAACTCAACACATACTCGACTAGGAAAGAAATAAGATAATTTCTAGTCAAATGTTCCAAAAAAAAATTTAACTTGTTTCAAAGTTTTTGTTTTCCTCTGCACTAGTTCCCCACACTCTACGTATCACTTTTACTAGTATTTCCAGCACATTTATAATAGTATTACGCAACAATTTAATATGAACTCAATTTATATACTATTCACGGGAATGAAAGAAGAAGAATATATATTTATCTTGCACAGATAATCTAAAATAAGAACTATTGAAATTAATAAAAATTGTTTAAATATGCTTCAGAATTAATTTTATACTGTTCATACAAAACTGGCAAAACAATGAAGAAAAATGTAAGCATAGTCAGCTAAACTAGTTCAGTAATATGCCTGGTATCGTCAAGAATAGCAATCATTTTTTAATTCCAAGAAGCACAGAGTTAAGCAAAATGAAAATTTTCCATGTATCTGATCCATAGGTTTTTATACTGCTGGCTCTCGGTATTTAAGAATTTAATGGTTTGAAGCAATCAACAAAGAAAGATTATTAAAATTAAGTTGAGCAATCAAGTTTTTAATTCATGGAAGTAAAACAGTAAAAACAAATAAACTTAACACACACAAATTATTCGGTTCATCGAGACAAAATTTAACGATAAATGTTTGTACATTCACAACGATATCCCAAATAGTTATTTTAAATGCAGAACATCGAATGCACGTTTTTTCTACTTTTACAAGGTAAAGGTAGTTATCATTGGGTTAGTTTGTCATCTAATACTGTATTGGCACAATATAGTATATAATAAGAGTAGATATCAACGAAACTTAGAGAAGAGTAAGAGTAAACTAAGGTAACATATCAAGTAATTCACCCTCGTATTCGTTTGCCTTTTCAGCAACTCTGTTGCTTGTATGTATACTTATACATCTACCTATATATATATATATATATATATATATATATATATATATATATATATATATATATATATATATATATATATATATATATATATATATATATATATATATATATATATATATATAATTCTTATAGTTTACTATTATACTACAGTATGATAAAAAACCATAGTAAACTTGATGTAGATGCTGAGTAGTTCTCCTGATTTACTTAGAATTACGATAAAAATGTGCCATGCATTCAGATATTTCTTATAAATTTCGAAAAGACGTTTAGTAGACATAGCATCTAGTCTTTGGCCATAGTTATTATCAAAAATCAACATAGATCATAAATTATTATGTTATATTCACAAAAATCAGTCATGTCACAGATATTCTGTCTAAGGAATAATATTATTCTGTTGTATTTAATGAAGGTATCTACACTTGTCCGTCTCAGTTCCTTCTTTTTTAAATTCATCACCAACGATATTTTTACAATTTGACTGACGTTATCCTTTATGGTGTGTTAGTGGGGGAATACATAGTCTACTGAAGGAACAAAGATAGGCAGAATTCTGAACTGTGAATGAAAAATCACTCAACGGACATGGAGATAGACTGGTTATATCCGTTTGAGACTGACTGATAACTAAAGTGTGGCTGGACTTTGTTGTGTCTGATATATGTGAATTAACCTTTAGTCTTAATACAATCAGACTGTACATTAAATTTCTTATACTGTTTCGTTCATTTCTTTTTTTTTTTTTTTTGTAATGAAAACTTGTGTTTGAAACCATGCAAAAAATTCCTTTTAGTAAACCTTTTGTTAAAGACAAGCGCGGATCCAAGGAGTTATGTAGATTAAAAATACCCCTTCAAAATAAATAAGCCAGATAGAAAGTCAGATTACTTCTGATATAAATCTTATAGTTATAGCGACTCCCTTATTATAAGGTGTTGGAAATGAGTAAAAATTTATATTCTGTACATTTTGAAACTTAATAGTACATTTCTCTTCAATTAATATTAGTCAAATTTGATATTGGTGTAATAAAAAAACATAAAATAAAATTTGAAAGTTTTAATATGAAATAAACGTTAAGATAAATAATAAACTTGCGTGCAAATTTTTTGTATTATTATTTTCATTTATTTATTTAGACAGTAAAAATCTTTTAAGTATATTATTATTTTAACAATTTGCTTGACAATCAATTCTAGAAATTGTGTAAATTGATGTTTTCTTTTTATTATAGATTTGATTTTTTAGTTTTTTTAGTTTTATATCATTTTGTTATTCGACTAATTTTATTTTCATTATTATTGATTTTTTTTTATACCTTACATCCTTAACATGATTGCAAATTGAAAAAATAGCGGTATGGATTTTAAGAGTTATACTTCTTTAATTTATTTTAAATTTGAACAATTTAATAACAATAAAATCTGTACTTGAATGTTCAACTTTATTTTGAGATCCTATAACGCGTGTATAAAAGACATATCATTACCAACACAACGTTGATCTTTATTCCAAAAAATATATTATTAATTTTTTTATTAAGATATATTTTATACGCCCACAAATATATTACTAATTTCAATTGTATTTGCATTTCTACTTACATTATTAAATAATTTTTTAACTTAATACTTATTTTGACATTAAAATAAGAGCAGTATATATATATACATATGTATAATTTCATTATATAACTAAAAAGTAATTTACATTATCCTTATAAAGATAATCACATCCTAATAATTATTCTGAAAATCTGTGAATTTCAGAATAGCCATGAAAATATTTGTAAATTTGAAAACGAAATTAATATGGAGAGCATGAACTTATTTGAAAGTGTGTTCTTATTGATAACAAGTCCTTCTTTGTATTATTGTGTGTATCGTATGCGACCCACGTTTTTAATTTTAAACCTACAAACATTATAATTTAAATTTAAAATTGATTATAACAAATTTTGAAGAAAATTTTTATGAGTTTAGGATCAGTATTAAGTTTTAAATCTTTACAACGCGAATATATTTTTAATTTTTACTATTAGTTCGTTTAAGGACGTGGTATATTTTAAATTTTATTATTGTTTTTTGGAATGTTTCACAACAAATAATTTAAAGATTTTTAAAAGTAGAATATAGTCTGAATTTTCTGTAGTAAAAATGTTTTTAAAAGCACATTAATTAATTTTTTATTAGTAATAAAATATCAAAAAGTAATTCAAAAGTATTTTGATAAATTTACAAAATTGATTTCTTCAAAATTCATCAAGAAAATGAACGACCCTTTTCAATTTCTTACAACAACAATATTCAGTTGCTCAAAATGTATTATTTCTTCAAAATTAAAAAAAAACGTTCAATTGTAATCTTGATAAATTAATAATACTTATTCACATATTGTGTAAATACAGGCATTTTAGAATTATATTTAATTATATATGACAGAAGAAAATTGACATTAATGGCATAGTCTATCGTATTGAATATGTACGTTGTCTATAAGTTACATACAAGTAGAAATAATATCTTGAAATAAAACATGTGTTATACATACTGATTACAATCAAACTAAAAGATACTATTGAAAATGATCTTTTATTACACGATGTTACAAAGTCATTATTACCAGTCGAATCATCCAAGCATATTAATTATTGTTTTAAGGTCGTTTGAGTAATTTTATCGATAATTTTCTTATTCCAGCAATAAGGCGGACATACAAATTTTTTGTATTTGAATTTTTATTCTATCTTTTATAATTTAAAAGTCGGGTCAAAGATGCAATAAGCATCTCATTCACTTAAACTCACTTTTTATGTTGAAAATACCTCATCAAAATTTCTGGTCGTTATCTCTATTTATTTTTGAGTTATCGTGATGTTGGGCGGACGAACAGACAGCCGGAAATGAACTTATTAAGTGATTCTATGAACACTTATACCAAAATTTTGTTTGTGCGGTCAATATTTCCTAGCGTTACAAACTTTATACTAAAATTATTATAATATTATGTCTGTCGAGTATATTATGACATATTATGTATGTCGAGTATAAAAACCGATGCTATATATTTATAATAATGAATATCCAGCAGAAAAATCACAAAATTTTAAAAATTTTTTCTTGGTCATAGAATTTGTACCACCTGACATCGAACTTTTGACCATAATATAAGTTTTTCTAAATACTTTAAGGCATTTAAAAACTCATTTTATATCATTCATGATACTCATTTTATATCGTAATTTAAAAAATATTTTATCATTATTATTTTTATCACTTGAAAAAGTTTTCAGAAATACACCCAGTTCTTTAGTTTTAGTTAATTTTCATTAATTTGTTACGATTATGATACTTGTTTTTAAGAAAATCTGCCATTGATACATCTTAGTAATTTTAATAGTAATTTTATCTATATAATTTCAATATTTTTATCATTACATCTAATTTTGAAATTTATCCTTAATTTTGATAAAGTTATGTTTCTTACTCGATTCGAATTACCTATTACTTGACTAGCTTGAAAACCTAGTACCCTTAATTATCATGTATTTAAAGCTCATGATTTCTACTAAAGCTTCCACTACAACTTGTTACACTCTACATGTATGTATTAAAAATATAGCAGAGTAGGTATATAAATTTTAGTTTATAGTTTGTAACGCTAGGAAATATTGATGTTACAAACAAAATTTTGGAATGCATCTATAAAATCACCTAATTAGTCCACACGTACATCTGTAAACTATAAAATATTTAAAGCAAAATTCAAAGAGAAGAAATGCTTGTTTTTTTTTTTTTAATTTTTTTTCCAGAAATTTTTACATAAATTGCTTACATTAGCCACAATTTGTGCTCAAAGTTAGCGAATAATCACATATATTTGCAATACACATTATTATTATATGTATTAATCACTGTATGGGCTGTAAATTTAGGCTATTGTATGAATGCTAATCACTAAAAATTTATACAGAATCTTATGTCGAGTATCTAAATAATTAACTATGTTAATTTTTATTTTCACTTGTTTTATGTAATTCATGTTTCCTGTTCTTAAACCAAATGATGGTCTTCATATCAATCGTGGGAGACAAACTTTTCTTAGGTTTTGTATTATGAAGAAATATAAAGGTATAAGTATATACCTTTTATTCGTGATCAGTAAAGGTAACATTGTAAATCCTTATAATTTAATCAAGTTGATTTGTCTTTAAAACGTTAAGAAGAATAGTTGATATACTTACCTATACAGTATCTATCATCTACTACCTATTTACTAGAAACAGAAGGTAGAATATATTCTCATCTACCTAATATAAATGAATCAAGTGTAGGTTTATATATCTACAAGATACAACTGTAGAATTCAAGATTTAAACGCATGGTATCAAAACGTTAAAATGTTTAGAATTACCAACAACAAAATAAAATAAAAATATTATATATCCTCCTACAACTATAGTTACGGCAATTATATTAAATTATTTAATTAGCTTATTACTTGCACACTTCGCTCTGTTTTAGAAAATCATAAATTACCTATCTGAAGCTAAAATAAACTGCTTAGAACATATAAATCAATTAATTAGAACTTAAAGATGAAATAGATAAGTAACCAGCGTAGCACAATAAATATTAAGTGAAATGATTAATACAATGCCATAATGAGCTCCAATGTATAGATCACGGAACTTTATATGTAACTAAACTACATTTATGTAACTTCGATTAAAAATGTTGATTCGAAAACAAAAAATAATTCTACACACTCTCGTACCTGGTGGCTGCGATGAAGTGAACATATCGAGTTTTCAATTTAATTAAAAAAATTCGATTCATTGTGAAATACATCATTTTGGAATGTTTTCACATAAGTTTATATAATTATATATAAATGTATTCATGATTTTGTTTAAGTATCCTTTTTTGGTTAAATTAATTGTACGTTGTTGTAAAATAATACAAAAACTATTGCTATTTAAAGTTCTTTACAATTACAATTATTTAAATTTTATGTCGACGTACATTTTCAAGCTGAGCATAATGAGTAAATGTAAATATCATATATCATTCATCTATTCTTTGATCTAAATTTTAATGGCCGATAATTTAATGTAATTTAAGATTCTATTTCAAAACTATGGATCGAAAAAAAAGTCTGAAATATAGAAAGAGGGTGAGCGGGCATTTCAATTATAAACTTCAATCTAAGTTGGATTTTAGTTTAGCAGAATAATGGCACTGTGGCTAAATTCTGAAATATATAATCTGAAAAAACTAAAAATGGATAGAAAGTAGATTCTATAATCACCAGAAATGATCGTGATCAGCAAAATTATAGTCAATAGATCAAATCATTATTTTTAGTATGACCATTAATGAAATCGTATGATCACCACATATCACTTATCCAGAATAATAAAGGAAGAAATTGAAAATCAGAAATACATTTTTCAATATTGTATATAATGCCTGTATCATCTATAGATACTAATATACAACGAACGAATCGTTATCATACTATACAAATAATATCTATGTGTCTGTCAATATTCAACAAAACCAAACATATACTCATTGGCGTGAATATGTTCAGGTTACAATAATGGCATTTCCTTGTCGTTCTCAAAAAATAATAATAAAAAATAAACAATGCCAAGGAAATGTACATTTTAATGCATACAAAATAAGATAGACATATAGAATATCTCAATGTACAGGCTGTTTGTTTGCTGTTATGAACTACACTAGCATATGATAACATATAAACTTAAACACTATGATCTATCTTTAATTAACTTTGCAAGCTTTCTGATACATACACAAAAGCAATGCGCTAATCTACTGCAATAGAAAGCGATAGATCAAGTTTTGTGACTGCCGTAAAAAAGTATGTTTTTTAGGAGAAGTTTGAATCTTAGTCTTGGACACGATTTTTTAAAAATTAATAATTCATGTATAACCATTATTTAATTGTTAAGTGATCTACAAATTATTTTGCAAATTTTATTACGAATAGATTTACAAGTATTTAATACATATGGACTTCATTCTGTGTAAGAATTTTTCCCCTACATTTGAACTCTCAGCTGAATTAATAACGGATATGGCGCGGGAAATTCTTAATTTTAAAAAATAATAAACAAAAATTATTGGATATAATTTCGCTCCTATTTTGTGGTTAATTTACAGTTGTTTTTTTAATAACTTATCCATAATGGCATCTTAAAGATGGCCTCCATTCTGATCAAAACATGAGAGAGTCCATTTTGGTCTACGACCATCATTTCTGGGTCGATCTTGGCAATAGAAATCCTTCAGCTTATTCAGGGTTTTTGCACAATTGGTTTACACCAAGAATTAAGTATCCCCATAAAATAACAGAGCATGCGTACTGATACATCTCCATACTGCCCCCTCCCCGTCTTATGAATAGTGGTGCCGTTTTGTTTCATTTCAACATTTTCCACTATCTTAAAATAACTGTAGTCTTTATTTTTGTATGCGCATCTAATCATTTTTTAAGAGATAAAAAAAAGCTTGTCCTATATCTGAGAAAACGAATTGTTTCAATTGATACATGTTTCTTATCGTTAAAGGCTTGTTTCGTTGAATCGAAAATACTCTTGATTAATGATCAATAATTGAAAACCACGTATAAATTCAGGTCTTTAAGACAGAGGACCAAAAGATCAAGGTGCAAGGAACCACACGATTAATATATAACACCTTAGGCTAAAATTTTAGCCCAATCTGCTGTGCCCTTGTCTAAATTTTGTATTTATTTTGAATATTGATTAATGTTACAAACTTCAATATAAATTTTGCTCCCCTTTAATTTATTCCACGCTATTAATACAACCGCACTTTTAATCCCTTGTTTATAAAAATTTTCTTTAGTAATCATCCTGTGTATCATCGTGTATTCAAGGGAAACAGAATCGTAGATAATAGTAAAGTAAGCAAGCCAAAAACTATATAATGCACATCTAGTATCGTGTATGTACATACAGATGTTTGGCAAAAGAATTATCATTGTACACAGAGTATTAAAATTCCAGATTCGCTCTCAATAAATAAGAAATAAAAAATCTTTTATGCAAATATACAAAAACTAATCCAAAAACTATTATTAATACCAATAGTTGATTTAAACTTCTTTGTTTTATCAATCAATTACTTTGACACCCTTTGTTTTTTATCATCTTTAAGTTTCCCAATAGGTAAGATTAAAGATTATAATAAACCAAAAATAGATAGGCGACTCTTGCCCTCTATAAAAGATTTTTATTAATGAACAAATTTTTAATTTTATTAAAAATAGTTTTAAAAAAAGTAGTTCCAATCCAAGATAAATTAGAATGGTTGGGATTCGCTTAGATAATTTTTTTAATTGTATTTTTATGATTTTATTTTTATATATTAAGGCGGGTATTTTTTTTAGAATCACAAGTTAAATTAAATTTAAATTTATTTGAATGTTAAAAAATAAATTATTATTATTATTTATAAACACTGAAATCACAAAATAATTATTTGATAAATCATCTTAACATAATCTAAAGTCAATAATCACAAACAGAATAACATAACACTTAAAGAAGTCAACAATAAACACTAGAATATAATTAAAAATTAATTAGTAGCGAAAGAAATTATAACACAGAAAATTTAAATACAAAGAAATATTTTACTTTTGATAGTAAATTGTTCAATTTAAGATTATTAAAAAAATTAACAATTCATCATTGCTAATATTTAAAACATTTTTCAGAAGTCTTCAAAAAGATGAGAGATAAGTGTTTCTATCATGCAGAAACATCTACGAAAGGTGATTTTGTTTAAGAACTAAGAGAGTCCCTTGTCTATCTTAGATATTATAATCTGCAGTGGATAAGGTTTGTTTTATAACCCGTAACATTTTGAAAGTACAGTGATGTGAGGAAACCGTTTTTAAGAATAAAGTTACGATATAATTTGTATACAATAAAATTTAGTATTATTTATTTTCACAACTTTTTGCTATTAGTTTAATTAGTTTAATTATATTACGTTTTATCTATTTCGTACATTAACAGTACAGTTTTAACTTTTATAAGGATACTTTTTTATAAGGACTTTCCGATTTCGGTAGTCCAAAGTTACCCTGATAAGTGACAAAATAAGTAATAAGGACAGTCAGTACCTATATCCAACGTTTTCTAAATAAATATGGAGAAAGCAAATAAAAAGCACCAGATTTCCAGAAATATCAAAGAAATTTCGAAGCATACATACTTTTACGTTTACGATTTTCTCTAAAACTTTCCTACTAAAAGTTTCGTTTAATCATCTCAAATACTTCTCCTAGAAATCAAAAAAATATCCACTTAAAGCTTAAAATAGTTTATTGATTGTTAAATTCTTAAAAAAAATGTCCAAAACAATTAGTTTAACGAAACAAAAAATGTTTTATCGAAAACATCATAGTTTTTTAATTATTATTAAGAGTTATTATTAATCGAATAAATAATTTTGTAAAACTTACAACTTTCCAATCGTGAATAGCTCTGAAAAAAATAAATTTACATAGAATTTATGTCTTTACCGATCTTTATAATTTATAAATAAGGAATTTTGGATCAGTTTTATGTCTCTTTTTGTTTTTGAGTCTTTTTCATCTTTATGTCAAAGTTTTGGGAAATCTATCGACTCTATAATATAAATAAAAATTAATTAGCATTGATAAATGTAATTAGTATACCACACTGCTTTCTAGTACACTTTATAAACAAGTCATAGATTCAGAAATAGTCAAAAAGAACATTTTTTTCAAAAATTTTATTTACGTTTTGTGCAAGAAAGTGAAAAAAGAGAGATTTACAACCTGATGTTATGATATTTCATATATAATGATTTATTCAGGAGTTATATGCATCTAAACTAATCAAAATTGATATATATTTTGAAAACACAGCTTTTTTTTTGCTATAGAATTAAATGAAAATAACTGCATCACAATCATCCACCCAATATTTTCAAAGTCTTTGTTTTATAATCTACTGTATAAATATATTTTTATACACACTATGGTATTTTTCCACATTCGGCTTAATAAACGAACACAATATGACTTAGTCTGTAGCTATGTAATACTGGTAGATATCGGATGTCGAATAGATAGATAGATATTTTTGTAGTTGTCAAATCCGAATATCTGGATCAGTAATGTGTATATTCTAAACCTATAGTAAAAATATGTAGAGCAGTCATTTGAGTTAAAAATATAACTTTGTTAATCTTGCAGTTCTTAGAATAATATAGAATATATTCTCGTTTGTAAATTTTGTCAAACTAATTGAAATTATCCTTTACTAATTATACACTTGGAGTCATTTGTGACCATGTAATGCGGTGAATCTCTAAAATTTACTTATCTCTTTTTTCTTGAAAATTAAATCAATTAGAAGTCTTAAATATGTTCAATGCATCGCTCTAATACCAGATTTAAACAAGATCTACATTTTTTCTAAAATAAAGTCAGAATTTTCTGCGTTTAAAGCATCACTATAAGACTTAATGAAAAGCGCATTAGCGCGTTAGCGTTAATGAAAAGAGAAACTTCTTAATGAAGTCTAATCTGTGAGTTTTTTCTGAATGACATCATTGACAATGAGTAGATAAAACATAATTCTTAAAAATAAGTAACGGCGGATTAAAGTTCGTTTTTCCGCCAAGATGCAATTTAGTGTAGTGCTATCATAAATGCGTTTGCATTTTGCATTCTCTATAACAGTTTCAATTCAAGTCATACGCCTCAATTTGGGCAAATGAAATAAATGATTCATAATTTTGTTATTTAGTATTTTTTTAATATTCTGACTATTAGTTAATTTTTCATTTTTTTTCATTTTTAAGACCAAAAGTAGGCTAATCTCTTTGATAGCGCATTTACAAATATTATTTACCAATTTACAAAAATATATTTCACGAGGTATTTGGCTTAAAGAAATCCAAATTTTATAAATAAAATTTAATATTTTAATTAATTAAAAAATTTAAAGCTCTTTTAGTTAGTTCTGCTGCTTTATTTTATTTCATCAGCATAATCTATATATCAATACGTGAAGCAAAAACTTTATATCTCTTTTTAAGAAAATTGGGCGGACGGAGGAGTATGAAGTTTGCCACACTTATAGTTTATATAGAGAAAAACTGGAGAATGCTCATATTTTTTTTTAATTATGCATAAAAATACATTAAATCAATAAAAAAGACATTATACATGCGATACACACATATACCAGTGGTGTGGCTTATAATACACACATTACCATTCACACACATATATACTCTTTTCTTTAATATACTGTTTTGTTTAAAGGCACGTATATACACTGTTTTTTTAAAGGCAGTGAGATTAACTTTTGAGTGATTATGGTCGAATTTCGATCTCTATTGCGGGACTCTAGTTATCAGTTCATGGGTAATTATAAGTTTGTTATATGATATTGTTTAGAGGAAAGCTATCCATACATATTATTATTACAGTTTTTTTAACAAAACTATTATTAACTGCCATTTTGATATTTTTCTATAATATAAATGTTTTATCATGTCTTCCCGAATTCAAAGTCTTAAAGTACTTCGATCTATCCATTTTCTTCAACATTTATTATATACGATACGAATAAATAGTATGGAATTTTTAAGTTATAAAAGTTAGGCAAGTGGTTTTGAATGGAATTTGGAGAAGAGAGTATTTGTATGTATGTAAATTTTTTAAATTTAATTGGTGGTGGTGCTGTGAACACATTTATGGTTATACTCACTGTTATGTATTATAAATTAACAAACAAATAATTTGTATTGATTCTAAATAAATTTAACTGAATTGATATTTTCGAAAATCCATACATTCAAAAAATTTAAATAATAATACATACAAAAGTAATGTAAGAATAAGTATACAGTTCAAACAGCATAATATATTTTAAGTTTACTTGTACTATAATGTTTCTACATGTAATAGTTTGTATTATATCTTACTACTTTCCAACTACAGATATATTGGACATACTGAGCTCGTACGTTTTTCTTAACGGGAAAAGTGTCAATTCTTTCGAACACAGTCAATGTAGAATCGATAAGAGACTGTGTTATATGACGGTGCACATATCTATCTATCTATATACACTTTTTAAATGCATATAATATTGAGTAACATATATAATATTGTGATACTAGCAAATGATAACATACACAACATAAAAGTACAGAAGTGTTTATAAAGATTGCGATGTAATTTCTATCGTTTTAATTGAATTAAATTGATTTAAATATGTTAGGAAATGCGATTATTGTTATTATCGCTATAATCACAAATTTAATTTATCTTCCAAACATATTAATTTTTCTAAGTTAACATAGGAATGGAATCATTCGTATTTGATAAATCTTATAAAACATAATTGATGGCAAATTAGCATATGGTTTGAACATTAATATATAATAAATAATAAAAGTATTTGGTTTATTAACGATAAAACATGTTTTTTCAAAACAAATTCGCATAGTATTATTATTATTATTTTATTGTGTTCTCTTATTTATAATTGACGTTATATTCGATTTTGTCTGAAATTTTTAACACAAAAAAATATTGGAGGCACTAACAAAATTTTTGTATGGCTTCATCTCTGGCGTTTTGTAGACATAGAATTGAGTTCTAGATTAGACCTAAATTTCTAGTGACGTGTTTTGAGTTGACCAACTCGTCGAAACCTGTCTTTTGATATGCATTTCGTTTATGTGTCTTATAAAGTAGGAACCCTCTCGAAAACAAACATTTATGCGCGCAAAATAGGACAATAGACATGATGACGGTATTAAAAAATCACAATAATACTGATGGCCAGCAAAAATATATGTTGAAACAATTTTAAACGCAGCACGAAATTCATCTATGATGCTGCAACCTGCACCGAGATTGACAAAAACGGATCCCCATTACAACGCTTGCTGTACGTTTACGTTACAAGATCGATACCATTAACTAGAAGCATTTTTGTGGATAGTTCCAATTTAATAGACAAAACTTCAACAATTTACTTTGTTTATTGTTTATTTAATGTTTTTTTCGGAAATAGTAGACGTTTACCTATATTTTAGAAGGGCATTTCAAAATCTGTCACCATGCTTATTAAAGAGGTTTAGGTCTTTAGTCTTAATAAACACACTCTACTAAAAATATTCATGTATCTGATCCAAAGAAGTTTTAATCGCATGGCTTTCTGTTCATAATAATTACATCGCCTGTGTTAAAACATAGAACACCTTGTATAGACATGACACATATCTTTACTTGTATGTACCGACATACATATACGATCCATAAAAATGTTGTAAATATTATTGTTACAATTCAATTTGAAAATATAAACTATTTTCTTGTTGTAAATTAAAATCTACTAGTTCTCACTTTTTTTAACTTTAAAAATATTAAAATTGTTTTTGAAACTTATTTCGCAAATGTAAAAAGAGATTGTTGATGTTTGTTCAACAAAATATTTAATTTAGAAAATTCAACTTATACTCTATCTTACGTCGTCAAAACAAACCATTTTTTTCCTAGAAAGTTTAGCTTTAGTTTAAATTTCAGTTCGTTGGAAAATCAAGTTATTATTCACATTACACTGAAGTAAGAGAAGACTTGATTAGATGAAGTTATTCACAAATTTTCTAGAAAGATGGTAGCTCAAACTTAGACAAATTAGGTTCAGGTTCAACAGAAAAGCACGCACATTCTAAAATAATTCGAAAAATGTAGCAATTTTTTTACAGATAAAAAGTTTTGATTAAAAGTAAAACCGCATTTTGAAGAAAATCTAAGAATTTATATATATATTTTTTTGAAATTACCTAATTTTTACGATTATTTTTTTTATTTTTTATTGTTTAGTGTAACCACTGAAAACTTTCTGATTATACCAAAAATTTTATATGACCACCAAGTACTCTCTTAACTATAACGAAAGATTTTTTCATAAAATATTTTGCTACTATTTCAGCTCCTATTCAGCTAATAAACATAAATATCATAATAATATCTATTATTATATAACAAACTATTATAACTAAATGGACTGCATATTTACGATCTTATGAATGCTAATAATTAAAACAGTGAACAGGGTTAGTTGTTATCATCACTGTTTTAAAATAATTTTCTCATGAAATGCATCAATCTATTATTTTTGGTAGATAGGCTTAATTTTTTAAAATTTATCCGATTTTTATTCTGCGTATGTCATTTTGATGAAAAAGAAGTTTCAATTCAAAAATTTTATATTTTAATTGTATTTTTATAGATAACGTGATTTATTTGTTGTTTAAAGAAAAATATTTAGTGTGGAATTATAGATTTAAGAAGTAAGCAAATTACTAAATAAAATGTCTTTTAGGTAGAAAGCATTGATGAATACATTAATACTACTGTAAACATTCGCACTTAAAAATGGCAGCATTATTATATTATATTTATGATACTGGAAGTAAATAAGCTTGTATATATTGTAAAACATAGTTTTGCATTCTATTCTTGACAGACAAGTAGTCGAATGTACTCTATAATACCGAAACACATGTATTACATACATATATTTTACGCTCATAATATTACAAGTTTTTCGGTATACTAACATTGATGTGTAGAAAATTTAAGCAAATAAATTTTCCTTTGAGCAGGCACAGGAGGTGTTTGAATATGTAAAAATTGAGGAAAGCTTTCTGTTCATCGATTTTCGCTAAGAAAAGTTCAAATAATATGCTTCTTTGATGTTACCAGATCAATTTTTAATTCCACTTAAATTTACGAATCAACCTCCTCCCATTTCAAGTGAGTAGATAGTATGAATTCAATTAACTGACTATTATATACTCAGGCTGAGCTCTGATGATTTGTCCAGATTGGAAGTTGATCCATGTTTCAAAATTAAATCTAAATTTCACGATAAAGTCGTCAAAGCGCTCATTGTACGCTATTTTCGAACTTAATAGCTTAAAAGTAAGGTCATAGATTTTTTTTTAACCCAATGTACCGATTTTACACATTCACAAACTTAAACTTATTTTTTAGACATATAATATGTAACCAAAATTTCAGGTCGATATTTCTTTTCGTGTCTTACTTATCTTGATGACTGACGAACGGACAAACGGAAATGGACTAATTAGGTGATTCTATGAATACTTATACAAAAATTTTGTTTGTACGGCCAATATTTCCTAGCGTTATAAACTTTAAACTAAAATTAATAAACTTTTGTTATATTAAATATGTCGGGGGTATAAAAATATAACAATTAAAGTAAAATTTGTGATTTATTGCGAACGCCGCTGAATGTACTGTATAATGGTTTTAAGTTATCGCTCATTCAAAATTAAAGAGCGTTATAAGCAAACCCATTGATAGGTTTAAGCAAAAAATTTCTCTTCAATAAGTTAATTTAATAATAAATTTAAACTAGCAGTGATTTGCCTTGTACGTCCGGATTTGGACGTGAAAATATGATCCTGTCAGACCTTTGAATATCCAAAAATTAAATAATAAATAAGGTTTTAATATATTTCAATCAAAATACTTAAATCATACTTTGATTTAATAGAATAGAGCTTAATAAAATCCTGATATTTTAAGCTTACGGGATAGGAATACTAAAAAAATGTGACAAAGCTGCGATTTCAATGATATCTTTAAAATTTTTTACCATTCCATTATTAAAATTTGTGACTGGTAAAATAATTCGTTCAAAAAACTTTTCAAATTTTTCTTTAAATTGTTAATCATACAGATCTACAACTGAGACCGAAGATGACAGTAGTTTTTTGCCAAATTCAAGAAGAGGTTCTGAATTCGACCCGTATGTATGTTTGTGTTTTTGTATGTCTGCGATTTTGTCAAAACTTACTGGACCGATTTAGGTTGGATTTTCAGTCTTTAAATGCACATTTATCAGAGAAAAATTAAATATATAATCTGATGAAAAAAATGGGGGGTGTGCAGAAAAGTTTAAGGTGATTGTGCATCCGACAGGTAATTGGTTACAAGGAAATAAGTTTTTAATATAGAATTTTTTTTTATTAAGTCAGTGTTTTTTAAGTCTATTTTTTCGAAAAATTTTATTATTATTATTCACATTAACGGAAACCGCAACCCATTCTAGGTGAGGGAATCACAAACAGCTTTTGATGGTTACCTTGTTGGCATTCTCCGAAAACGAAAGGTAAAAAATTGAATTGAACTGTAGAAAACTTTTGCCAGTAAACCATTCATTGCTATTAATTTGTTTTGATTTCACATACTTGATTTTATTGTTTCTTCAAAATTTATTAATATTGCCATAATCAAAGCAAACGAATTTCCCACATCGTTATTTTTAATCTTTATTTAATTTAACTACTTCAGATTACATTTATACGATTAAATTTATAATATGAGTCAAGTCCGTCACTTTGTTCTTATCCTAGCGACAGTCTGATCAATTAACCACCGCGTTAATTTTATTTTGTTGATCAGCTTTCGGTACTTGAATTCGAACCTATAACCTTCCAGTCACGTTATTCAAATTATTATTATTAAAGGCGCTAGCCTTTACTTTCGCTAAGCTTTTGAAGAAAATTTTCTTAGAATTTCATTTTGTATATTTATTTGGTTATATCCTTTTATAAGTTTTCGTTTTTTTTTTTTTACAAATTTACATTATACTGTTTGAAATGAAAACGAATGGTGCTTTTAAAACAAAGCTTTCTGTATCACATTATTGTCTATACTATGATATTTCAACAATATTTTTTTTTGTAAAAATATATCACCTTCTTTCCTACTGTCATCATCTACTTCGTCTTCTCTGGAACATCTTTTACCATTAGCATCACTTTCTTGTCAGTTTCGGGATTATCAACATGTTTTAACATTATCGGTATACATTTGATATAACACCACCATGAACTAAATAAAGTCACCAAAGAAACATTGTTTGCAAAGTTTTCTGTACATATATATATATTCTTCTTCTTCTTTAAGTTTTCAAGTGGGTTTTTGTATCCGTAACTTTATTTTTTTCGTTAAAAATAAATATCCATGAATACTAATTTTGTGTACCTATTCTTCATGTTGTGTATCGTATTAAGAATATTACAAAAGTATCATCTACCTGTGTGTATGTACATTGTGGACAACAAAACATTTATTTACTCGTTAGAAAATGATAAAAACATAAATTCTAAAATTATCTTATGAATACTTTGTATAAACATATTCATAAAATAACTGAATAAAGCAATCTAAGAACTAATAGACATCACTCACAATGATACTCCAATCAAATAAAGGGTTAAATATAGGCCATTTCTTTATATCGTTATTGGTTATGTGTCTATGCAAGTGAAAAGGAATAGGACTCAAATAAATTTCCTGTGTAGTAAATAGTTCTGAGTGTAGTAAACTTCATAAAAATCTGATTTGCGATTTGCTACATCAAAAAAAATAAAATAAAATAAATATTTTAAATTATTCACAACAACACAAGTCTCAAAAAAAAAGTTTACATCAAAAAAAGTATAATAAATAATATAAATAAAAACTAAAGTTTAGTAGTGAATATTAGAAAACAAAGATCAATTAAAGAATGCGTCAATAGCTTAATAAACTTTGGGTATTTAAAATTTGTTTACTTATATTATATTATTATTTACTCATAAACATTTTTGTATTTTGTGTTCCCACCAACTTTTTGGGATTTTTTAATTAAATACAGACCAACTTGTTCCAAAAGTTGATTTACTATAATTTAGAATTAATAGTAAGTCACTATTTCTGGTGATATAAGTATGTGAATTTCCGATTCGCAAGTAATCGGGTAAATTCTCCCTCAAATATACTCCAGGCAAGTAAATTGATAATAAAATTAGAATGCTAGTATCTACAAAAAATTTAACACACATATATACAGGTTTTTCGTTCGTTTACTATTAACCCAAGTGGCTTAGATAGCTAAAACGAATAGAATTTCGAATACATGCGATATACCCAAATCTAGATGAATGGCAGTGCCAAGTTCCAACCTTCCACACATTGTCTGTATATTACAAGAAACTTTAAGATATTATTATGAAACAAATACTTCATCAGAATGTATTAATTTTGACTGACAATTTAAGAAAATATTGACTGGTTGGCTCGCTCACTCACAGACGTATCAAAATCATAAAACGATTTTCGTATAGGTAGAATGTTAAAATTAGGTAATATTGAAAAACCATCGAAAAGCTTAAAAATTATGGGTTTAAATTAACTAGGGGGTTGGAATTATAAATATAGAATTAAACTCACTTCTTTTATAAGTAGAAATATCATCCACGAAAAATTTTGATGAAACTCATTTTGAAGTATTCGAATTAGTAGATAATTACTCTTTAAGCGAAACACATTGAATATATAAGATAAATTTAGAATAATTAAATTTAATTATATATAGCTAAGATAAATTTGACATAATCCCTCGAAACATAAGAAGAATCGTTACTAAAATCAATTTTGATGAAGACAAGTAAAAATTTTCTCGAAGTTTTTGGTGTATTCAACTATGCTTTCCTAAATGTACAAAATACCATATGTATGATGATTTTGACCAGGAGCTAGAAATGAACACTATTATTTGGCATTCCATGTGGCCAAAAAACAGTTTACGTTTAAAAAAAAGGTAAAATCGTATGATTATTATACAGAAATTGACATTTGGTGCATTTTGATTTTTGCATAAAAAACGAATTGTTTATGCTATGTGATGTTTTCGAAATACAGCTCATTTATTTGGTTGATTGATTTATTACAAAATGCGTAATAGAAACAGTATGGGTAACCGAAATCGTACGAATAACAGAAAACGCATCATTCCTAATAGTAAATACTCCACCGACTTTCTGTTACCCAATTCTGTTACAAAGCATATGCAATTCGTTTTTTATGCAAAAATCACCAAAATGTCAATTTCTGTATAATAATCAAAATTACATATATTTTTTGACTGGTCTACTGGTATATTTTAGAAATTTTCATATTCCAGTGAAAAAACGTAATAATTATTCAACCACTCTGTATACGGACTCACATTTTTATTATACATAATTTTATATATAACGTAAAAGTATTTATTTATCCATGTTTTATAAACAAATTTAAGTTTTTTTATTACGTTGTTACAAATTATTGTATTTTATTTACATGTCAAAATCCCAAAAATGGTGCACCCTCGCGTTTATATTTCATAAGTTTTAAGCCATATTACAATTTTTTGTGTAGGACAGCTGTCGTATCGAGATTCACTTCTTCAATTTGAAAGCTGTATTTAAAATAATATAAACAAGGGCACAGATAATATACGACTAGAGTATAGTGGAAATGAGATATTCAAAATAAGATAAAAGTAATTTTATTAGTAATGTTTCAAAACCGCCACGCTGACCAGCACGATATGACGTCATCAAAATATGAGATTTATAAAATATATAAATATAGATATATAAAATATTAACTGCCAGTATGTGTTTTGAATTGGAGCCCAAGCATTGTTTTGGAAATCGTCATCACCAAAATTTCAACTCGCTATACCTTTTCGTTTTTGAGTTATCTTGTTTACGGACTGACGGCCATGCGAAAATTGACTAATTTGCTAATTCTTAGAACACCTATACCCAAATTTTGTTTGTGCGGCAGTGCTAAATTTCCGCTTAGACTCGAGCCTAGGGCAGTACTATTTATGGGGCGATAAAATTTAAAAATCTAAAAATTTCAAAGAACAAAAATTCCAAGAAGAATTAAAATTTAAAGTTATATTGTGAATATAGTAACATTTTAGATATATTTCATTATTATTTAAAAACTAGCTGACCCGGCAAACGTTGTTTTGTATGCATATTATTTTCAGGAAACATTTTTTTGTTCAATAAAAATCTACTTTAAGTGTACTATCTACTATAAGTGTGCGGAGATGTACTTATAACCGAAAGCGTTTTAAACAATGAAAGTATGCTTTATTTAGGTTAATAAATTAATCTTTATGAAAGTAACGAATATATTTTGAATTAAAATTCTTGATAGCTAAACATTAAAAATTATAATTCATATTTTACTATCAATTATAATAAAATAAAGATAAATCTCTCAGCGCAGTAAAGTGTACAATATTATCATGATTAGTCCGTCTTTAGCCTTTAAATTTCATTGTTTTTTCACTTTAACTATGATCAGTTATCGACCGGCGAGGGCGGGAGATGAATTGAGAAAAAAATCATAATTAAAGGAAATTGAAATTATAAACTTAATAAGAATTTATCGTTTTACAATTATTATATTCAATTGGGATCTTGCAACCCTATTGCGGATCTGTGGATAGAATGAAAAAAATAAAAATCGGGATGAAAAATTAGTGGTTGATCGTAGAAGGGTGAAAATTAAGAGTAATATAATTTTTAAGTCATGACAAACTAAAAATAAAAATCTTGCCAAAAAAATTAAAATTATAATTAACAAATTAAAATAGGGGTTGATCGTAGAGGGGTGAAAATTTAGGGTTGTATGTATTTTTTAATACCACATTATAAAAAAATAAAAACAAAAAATTTCGTCCAAAAATTAAAAAAAAGCTGATTCTCAGACCTACTGAATACGCATATAAAATTTGGTAAAAATCGGTAAAGCCGTTTCGGAGGAGTACGGTAACTAACATTGTGACATGGAAATTTTATATATTAGATAAGTAAGAGAATTTTGACATGAAAAGATTCATTAAAATTTTTACCGATACCCATTGTCATAATTTTTTTATAGATATAAAATTGTTATACCTTCAATTATTTATATCAAATAAAACGATCGCTTCAAAACTAACCAGAGTAGACATCACGTTTGTCATATTATATTTATATATATATATATATATATAAATATATATATATATATATATATATATATATATATATATATATATATATATATATATATATATATATATATATATACATAAATTCACAGCAATAGGAAATCCATTAATTTTTTTAATTTGTTTATAAAGAACAATAAAGTTAATGAAAAATTCTTGTTTTTTGTTGTAAAGAAAGTATTTTGCTGTAAAGAGACGTACTTCATATCAAATGTCAACTCGTGGTTCAATAGGTTCAATTCAATAGCTATTTATGAAAGTAGAATACCCAACGCGTTTTTTTCAAATCAAATGGATTTTTCCTTTAATCAATTTAGATATTTTTTAAAAATTGATTAAGAATTATTGTTTTATTATTAAAGTGTATTTTTTTGGAATTTTTAGACTTTTAAAACCACCGCTCACATTAACCAAACCTATATCTTTCGGTATCCTCCGCCATTCGTATGTCTATTTAGAATATTCTTAATTTATGATTACTCGTATACTTGAAAAGCTTGTAATAAACATATAATAATGTAAAAAAATCGCATCTTCCCACCTTTCAAAAAAAAAATTTTTTTTTTTTTTGTAGATTTTCGCCAAAAAGGAATGGGGTACAATAAACGAAAAAAGTCGCCATTTTATTTCCCCTACTTATGTTATCACATTCCACATCCATTTCCACAAAACCACAACCATCTTTCATATAATTATATTAATAAGTAAGTATTTTGCAATTTCTCCCCAAAATTATATTGCAATTTTTCCAAAAATTATAAAGTAAATTCTCTGAATATGAGAACTGTGTCTATAAAATTTGAACAAAATTGGACATCGTGTTCGAAAGTAACGAGCAAACATATTTTCGGAACAAACAAAGATAGATAGATAGCTAGACAAGTGTACTTTCGATAATAGTTTTTTTCGAAAATTAAAAAAAAATTTGTTATTATTTATTTATTCTATTGTTCATTATTGGAACAGTAATGGATGGGACGTATTTGCCTGGCAAGTAGGCCTTTCTAGGTCTGTTCAACAGAACCTTTTTATTAACTAACACAACGTAACAATTAATTTTTGTGACAACACTGGGAAGCGTATCCAGCGTATCAGTAAACTGCAATCACAGGATAATATTTTATTAAAAATTTAAAACAGTTCTGACATCGAATAAAAAACTGGAATTATCTACTGGACTAATGTACCTATTTTTAATTCATTTGAATTAAGTTTATAAGTCCATTGTTGTTTATAATGAAGCAAACATAGATACAATAAAACATTAACACATTGTTGTTCTTTAATTATAAAATTATAATTTATACATTACGTTATACTACATGTATAACGGATTATTGGGGGATTACATTTGTAATAATATAAATGGTTCTAATCATATATTCATTGTTTCTATATTCTAATTATTGTAAAATTATAACAATACATCAAGCGTTATACATAAAACATTAAACAATTTATGTAAATGTCATATATTTTATTAAATACATATTCATGTCTAATCTACAAAAACACAACCAGTAAATACTTTGATCATACCATTATTTATTTTAATATTTTTAAATATTAGTATATGAACGTGTAGATAGATACCCAGATTGGCAGTTGTTTATTTCAGCTTACAACGAAATATACTCAAACTTTAAGAGGAGTTGATACAAAGAATGAGATCTCTATAATATTGAAAATCTCTTATATAATATATATTGTTTCTTTTTTCTAATTTTACAAAATTTTAAATTTGATGGCGCTATCCGTTTAAAAGATATTCAGTCGGGCCTGTTAAAAATAAGCCTGTATGTATTATGGGATTTTACAATATTTTCTTGCTATTTTTAATAATGCAATATTATATATAATATTGTATTCTAATATAATATATATATATATATATATATATCGCGATTACAAAAATGTTTTGTTTGGTCGGGTTTGGATGATTCTTTTTTATTGGTTCGGGAATCCAGCCCCAAATGTTAAAGCCATATGACGACCCAAATTGGAAAAGATAAAACTCTGGCGAATACAAACAGTTAATTAAAAACAAAAGTTGCTAGTTTGGCAGAAACGAAAATTGTTATTATTGAAATTTTTTATCTCTTATAGTTTAAGAGTTTAACCGAGGAACTTTTAGACCCGATTGGCTGCTTTTCTCATTCACGAACTCCAACTGAAAATTTCAGCTCTCACTTTTCGTTTTTGACTTTGATGACAGTTGAACAGATAAACGGACGGACAGACTATATTTGATATACTCTGACAAATTATATTTATGTCAAGTATAATATATGAGTAAAAAAGATTAAAAAATTAAGTTACACCCAAAAAACAAGATATTGTGGTTTTTAATGATTTTTTTTGAATTAAATGTTTTATATAAGATGTAGGTTCTAGGTATAAGAGCTTCGTTAGGTATATTTGCATGACGCTTTAGTATATATATTTGCATAATACGTCATAAGAAAACTTTTCATTTCAAATTTTTCGACTAATCATGGTATGTAAATGATTAATGTGAACCAAAGTTACATACGATACAATAAATGAGCGCATGGTCGTTGATTATATAGTGTAAATTAAGAAAAACGTAAGTAGATATTCGATTTGGACAAATTGTAAGGAATACTGAAACTAACTGATTTTGATTATCCAATTTGATTCTCAAAATACTTTTCGTAAATATTTACTAATTAGAAATTATCTTGGAACTCCTTTGAAACAAAGGAGATTTATAAATTTGGAGAATTTACTCCTAGAAAAATAGATTTTGAAAAATATTTTATATCCATATACGAGCTATTTTCTTAATAAATCTGTTAAATTACCAAATTAATTTATTAATATGAACAGTTTGCAAATTGACTTTGATTTTGCTGTAGGCAATAATTTATTTATTATATTTTAGCAGCATTTTCATGAAAGCTGACAGTGGTTGTAGGAAATAATTTTTCATTCGTATTACAATGTAAAAATGATGCATTATTTATACTATATTTAATAAAAAAATACTGTCACTTCCTTTTTAAAATTTTCGTTTTTAAAACTATTCTATCTCCCTGTTGCTATAGCTATATAATTCATATTATTTACAAATTTTATGTCCTCGTATAAGGAAATTCGATAATACATTGTATAGAGTTTTATAGCTATATTCTATTTTACATATCATAACTCAGAAATTAAAATACCGATTTACCTGAAATTTTATAGTAAGTTATAGAAGGGTTGTCTGAAATCATTCTGTCCTGCTTTGGTATAAAATACATTTTGTTTTTTGAATCATGCCATAATAGGCATGATGACAGATTTTGAAGATATTATTATTTTGAAGATATTTTTAATTTACATTTGTGTTTTAGAAAATCAAATACAATTACTACATGTTAATAGATCAAAGAAAAACAAAATTTTGTTTTTAATCCCAGTAAAATAATTTTTGAAAACAATTTCATCAAAAACATTGTATCACTTATTTTGGCAAAGTAGAGCTGTAAATAATTTCTGACACATGTACTCCTTAAACAAATTTTCGGCATGTTTTCTTATCAGAATAGTTGGTTCTTATCAATTTTCTGGACAAGAATAACTTCTTGGGCGTTTGTAAATAGTATCAAATAGCAATAGACCTTTCTATCAATATGCAGTAAACAAACCTTGTTTCTGAAAATTTAAAAAGAATACATAATGCATAATTTTTTTTTTTTTTTGAATATGAGTATATGTGCAGTGAGCCAAAAATATTATACTCATTGCGATTTGTTTCTCTGAATTTTGATTTATTTATCTAAACAGGTGATGTGAAATTTTGATTTTTCTTCATTGATATTAGGTGGGCCATCATTAACGTGATATAATATGTTATAAAAAAATTAAATATTAAATTTTACTTTTTTGATAATAACAGTTAAAAGTTTCTTATATACTTAAACTTTTTTTTTATTTCTGGCTTCAACTACTTTCATCTATATAGCCATTAACCAAAGGGGATTATTATTATTATTATTTTTATTTTTATACAACAACAGTACACAGTACTGCTAGGTGGTCACCCATCCAAATACAGATTGTGACTGCTGTTGCTTAACTTTATTGATTGATCAAAGCCTGTCATTACGTTACGTCAGTCCGCGTTTTAAATTTTTTTTTTTTTTTTTCTGGCTTTAGCTATTTTCAGCTATATAGCCATTATCCAAAGGGGTTTATTATTATTATTAAACAACAACAGTACACAGTAATGCTAGGTGGTCACCCATCCAAATACATATTGTGACTGCTGTTGCTTAACTTTATTAGTTGGTCTAAGCATGTCATTACGTTACGTCAGTCCGGGGTCGCGTTTTAAATTAAAATAAAAAATTTTTTGTTCAATATTACAGATTCCTTTTAAGTCATATTTTTCTAGTTCAATTAAAAAACGCATTTAACCACAACAATGGCCTTTTCGTCATCAATAACATCGGCAAAAATGGAAATTAATAATTTACTAGCTAAATTGACTTTTAAAGTTAAATGTAAAAGTTTACCATCTTAGCTGGCAACTAAAAAGCTACATTCTTTGTCGATGAAATATCTGAGAATAAAGTACGCCAAACTACCGTTTCATTTACATTAATATTACCTGAGTTTGTGTTCTGAACCTAATTTGTACCTCTAACTGTTCTTTTTAACCGTCTATTATTACAACTGGAACATTTTATGTTAAAACGCTAGGTAATCTAAGTCGCTTTGCACTAACAATCAAACAAGGTCAAAATTACAGCGTGATAATTGGAAATATTGTAATTTCAAAATTTCAATGATTGGCAATATTGTAATATAAATGCATAACAATTCCATGTCGGCTATTCTACGACCATCGAATTTTCTCGGGACAAATTTTCGTTGGTACAGCACTTTTCTTAGATGTAGGCTCCAACCTACAACGTAAAAAAATATCACAAAAGAATGCAAATTATGTTATAATAAGTATTAAGATTTATATTTATATTTCGATCATATGTGTTTTGTTTGGCATTAATTTTGTGTTTTTAGGCGTAGTGTATCCGTTACGATTATATTTATCTTGCTGATTCATATATTTATATGAATCTAAGTAACTTTCTATATCTAACTTCTTGCGTTTTTCTAATAATCAGCACATTTTTTGAGATTTAACACGCTTTGTTTTACAGAATTGATTGCACTGCTATGGCATAATGAATATTTTTCTCTTTCGTATCACTTACGTACTTAATCTACAAACAAAACGATAAATTCAATAAATTCAAACAGCTGTTACAATTATATATCACAAACCTTAATAATAATTTGTGGAATTTAAAATGGAAGTTATTATATATTTATATCCCCGATGTTTTGTCAACGTTATTTACTAAATATAAGCTCAGGTATAATTGTAACTGATCTTGATGATTAGGGATTTACTTTAAAATAAAGACCTATAAAAGTAAAACCAAAATAAATTGTTTAAAAAATCGATATTTTGGAAAATCTTTGAAATCTTAATAATATCTCTATGTATATATCAAATGGTTACTGTTTTTTTTTTCTTAAAGTGTAGAGTTTAAGATTTTTTATGTATATATTATGTTTAAAAAAAATCGTTTAAACGATTCTCGAGAAAGAACCTGAAATTCACTAGAATATAGTGGTACACCTGTAAGTTCGATTTTAACCAAAATATTCGCGATGAAACTAGATTTAATATATAGACAAAATACTAACTTTGAGGATTTACCATAATGCTTTTCCAGAAAACCTTAAAATGAAATTATAATTGAGCTTAAATACTTCCTTTACTACTAGTAGTAAAAGACTTATAAGTTCCACTTTTACAGATGTGTATTCGCAATTTTCTCAAAAGTATTTATTATTTTATTTATTGATTTTGATTCAATCAATGTTTGAAATGATCTTTATACCCAATAAGAACGTTTGTCTATGAAATTTCATAACCAATTTTGATGATTGTACTATAGAACTAATCTCCATTTTGAAGTGAAACCTTTTTAGTACAGTTTTGATTTCAAACTCGATAAAAAAAAGCTACACACAATAAAGAGAGATAACTATATACCCCTATAGAATATAACGCCCCATAGAATAAAATAGAACTATATAAAGGATTTAACGTTCGAGAGATTGAGCTAGAAAGCAATATCAGTGTTTCGTACAGAGTTAGTATGGGATTGTAGATGCCTGCGAAATCGTATCATATGGTGTAATGTAACGCGCGCCACACGATAGTATGAACTTGGGCTGTCAACAGTGTTGAGAGCACTTTAAATTCATTAGCAGCAGAAGGCGCATTAGACGGCTGAGTGATTTACACCAATGTACACTAACTATAGTTGTATCAACCCCATATATTGGGATTGCTTACTTTTTAAACTCAATTAAATGTTTATGAGAAATATGTGCGAAGATATTTTATAAAAAATTAATAGAGGAAACCGTATCTTTCTTCATTTCAGAGTTATTACTGGCAGGAAGGCTGGCCAATAAGATTTTAGAAAAGAATAAAAAAAAAATTTCTTTTGGGTAAATTTTTTTATTTTTCAGCATTGTTGAAATATTGAATTCGTCTATACAAAAATCATTCTCTTTGTATTTTGCGATACTATATTTTTAAAGGGTCTTAAATATTTCAATGGGAAAGTTTCGTTTTTAAGTAACATATGGTGAACACATATTTTAAATATAAAAAGGTTTTATTTTATTATTTCGGAGAAAGATAGTTTTAAAATGCTCAAGCATCCTGTCATAATAAAAACTAGATACATTTGAATATGTTGGAAAAACCCAAATATACAACAAATGTTACATGAACTAAAATGGACAAATGTAAAGTGACAACTTTAGAAATATAGTAGTAGGTAGTCAAGTCTAATCATTGATGGTGTAAAGACATATTTCTGAAAACTCTATTTTTGAATAAAAGAATATCTTAAAATAAATAAAGTGTTTAATTATTTAAAATAATACATCATCACATACCATAATCCCAACAAGCATAATCCTGTATTTATATTTGTCATATTTTTCTAGATCAATATACTTTGACAGACGTATCTCCAACTTCTTTAAGCTATTAAATATTATAATTGTGGTTTTGGTCTTGGTCTTGCAAAAAACAATACCAAAACCAAGACCAAGATTATCTATTCACCAGCAAGACCAAGACCATGACTAAACAAGCAAGACCGAGACCAAAACCAAGACCGAGTATGCAAGACCAAGACTAAATACAAGACTAAGTTAAAAATAACGGCTTACGATATATACATCAAGTCAAAATATATGTAATGACTTCAGTATGTTCTTAGCGTGAACAAAACGTCTTTTGTATTTGAAATTTTTAGTTTGCTTTATTAAATTTTAATACTAAATTTTAAAAAAAAACTACAAAGACACTTCATCTCGAACTGATGTCTTGTTTGCGTTATATTACAATACATTAGTATGTATTGTATACGAGTATTATATAGACACATTCAAATTATACAGAAACAAACAACATTAAATCATTTCTAATCATATCCATATGATGTATGCATGTAGGCCCCACATAACTTTTGAACGACTAGATCGATGGCTCTCTACAATAGAAAAAAAGAAGGAAAAAAAGAAACTCTAGAACGCCTCAAATTGGGATTTGAAGCGTTCTAGAATATTTTAAAAGGTTTCCATCGATTGCTCTAGTCCTATTTAAAAATGGTATTGTATAGAAGCTTGACTCATTTTATGTAAAATTTCGGTAATGGGGCGGCGCATTAGGGATATATTGCACTAAATCCGGTAAATCCGGCTCTGACTTTAATTGTCCAAATAAAAAGTCTAAATATCTACACAAAAATTCTACATTAAAAGCAGTTTTATGTCTAAAAAGCAGGGCTGTCAGATCTTATAGTTGGATTCAAAATTTTTATTCATAGTTGAATGATGTAACCTGTTTGTATAGTAGATTGTCTCGTATAACTGGATACATAAATAAGAATTCAAATTTAAAGCAGTTTTTGTAAAAATTACACATTGATTTCATTCGTAGATTCGCTTAAGTTAAAAAAAAAAACTCGCAATTTTGTTTCTTTGTATAATAAAATTGAATTTTGTATAATTTTACGGATCCAGTGGTGTAAAATAAGTTTGCCGAACTGGCTCAGTAGAGTGACGTTCAACAAGAACTATCTCAATGCCCCTGGCAGAAATAAATATATCTATATAAATATACAAAAAGTATATCTATATATATATAAAAATATATATACCTCCAAAGCAGTTTATATATATTTTTTCCCTCACTTTCAGATACTGGGGCCGATATAAATGATTCTCAGGACACAGCTAATAAAGAGTCCACGGAAACGGTGGTGACCGAAGTACCGGCTATCCCTTTGGAAGTTGAGCAGGACTCAGCAACCAGTAAAACTCAAGAAGAATCAGGGGATCAACATGAGTTGAACCAAGAATTTCTGGAAATGATGGGAGAGGAAGTCCCATCGACGAATTCTATTGTAAAGATAGACGAAACTGTTGAAAAACAGTGGTCTAACTGGATGTCCAAGGGCTTATCAGAGGACTCTCGCAAGGAACTACTTAAGAAGTATTCTCGAGTAGAAAAATTCCACACCGAGGCACCTAAAGTCAATTTAGAAATAGTAAGTCACTTAACAGAAGTGGCAAAAAAGAGAGATCAACACTGACACCCAAAATTGCGTGGGTACAGCTCTTGTTTCTCTTGGTGCAGCAATGTCAATGTTGATGGAGAATCCTGAAGATGGGGTAGATCACACACAGTTATTGAAATACATCTGGGACTCGGGAAAAATTCTTGCGGACGTGTTTAATCAACACTCAATGGCAAGAAAATCCTTTATCACTCCCAACCTTGATAAAGACATAAAGCCTACCTTAGAAGCCACGGTTTCTGATGAGTGGTTATATGGTGCAAAATTAACTGAACAGGTGAAAGACGCAAAAAATATTAAAAAAGCTGCAGCGTCTCTCAAAGCTCCTGAGAAAATATCAACAAAAAAGTCTACTACTTCGGGAAACTGGAGGGGCCCATCTGGGAAGGCCAAGCAGGTGGGCTACTACCCGAGGAGACAGTTCACCAATGTGAAATACAAACCGAGGCCATCCCAATCAAAGTTCCAGACATCGAGTCGCTCGACAACACAGACGTCGAGTCGACTAGTACCGAAAAAGTAGAAAAGGTAAATTTTGTTGCAGCTAGATTAAAGCACTTTATTAAAGAGTGGAAAGAAATTACAAGTGATGAATTTATTATTTCCTGCTTACAAGGATATGATATAACCTTTGAAAGGAAACCAATACAGCTTCGGGAGCCAGATACTCCAAACTGGTCCCCTGAGCAATTTGAAAAAATCAACCAAGAGATTTCCACTCTTCTGTCTAAAAAAGCAATTGAACCATGCGAAGATTGCGAGGACCAATTCGTGTCTTACTTTCTAGTTGAAAAACCAGATAAATCTAATAGATTTATCATTAACCTACAGAAACTAAACGAATTTATTCAAACCACTCATTTCAAATGGAAGACCTGAGGGCAGCGAGAAACTTAATGTCTCGGGACGCTTATATGGGAACCCTGGACCTTAAAGACGCGTATTTCTTGGTACCGATTAGTAAAAATAGCCGGAAATACTTACGGTTTCGTTTTAACGGTATCTTGTATCAATTTAGATGTCTCCCGTTTGGATTATCGACTAGTCCTTATATCTTTACTAAAATTATGAAGCCAGTCATAAATTTTTTACGTCTAAAAGGCTGGCTGTCAATAGTATACTTAGACGATATATTATGTATTAGCGATTCATATGAGATATGTCGTGATAATATAAATTTCACTATCAAATTATTAGAGAAATTGGGATTTACTATAAACTATAAAAAAAGTTCCATAATTCCAAACAAACGATGTAAATATCTTGGGTTTATTTTAGACTCAGAGAAATATTCAGTAGATCTACCGGACCAAAAGAAAAATCAAATAATAAAAAGTTTAAACCGATTTGAAATAGGGAAACTGTACAAAATCCGTACCTTTGCGCAAATACTGGGAACTCTAGTCGCGGCATCACCAGCAGTAGAATATAGTAGGGCTTATTGTAAAAGACTCGAAAGAGCTAAATGGTTAGCACTAACTATGAATAATAATAACTTTGAAGCTCATATGAATATTAAACAAGAGGTACTGGAAGATTTGGCTTGGTGGAAAGGTAATATACTGATCGGCACTAACCCAATACGAACACTAAAATATAAAATAGTAATATCATCTGATGCTTCTAGGACGGGTTGGGGCGCGGAATCTAATTCAACGATCACCAGGGGTTTCTGGAGCCCAAACGATAAAAAATTTCATATATATTATCTAGAGCTCCTAGCCGCTTTTTTCGCCTTAAAATGCTTTGCATCTGGGCTCACTAATTGCGAAATCTTAATGCGTATAGATAATACTACGGCCATTTCCTATATAAACAAAGCTGACGGGAAAAAAATTCCCTCATCTAAGTGAACTTGCGCGAAAAATCTGGCAATGGTGTGAAGCCAGAAAAATCTGGATAACAGCCTCATACATCGCTTCGAAAGAAAACGTACACGCAGATGCTGCGTCCCGAGTGACTAATTTAGATACAGAATGGGAATTGGGTGACAAATACTTTAGACAAATTATCAAAAAATTGGGCCTTGTACTATTGATCTATTCGCATCTAGAGTTAACACGAAGTGTGAAAAATTTTGCTCGCGTTACCCAGACCCAGAGGCATCAGTAGTCGATTCATTCACAATTACATGGGAAAAAGAGCAATTCTATGCTTTTCCGCCTTTCGCGGTTATTCTACCAACACTAAGAAAAATTATCAGTGACAGGGCAACTGGAGTAGTGGTCGTTCCGAATTGGCCCACGCAAGTGTGGTATCCACTATTTACCTCTCTCCTGTGTGAAGATCCATTAATTTTAGAACCATCGCCTGACCTTTTGCTCTCTCCTTGCAGGAACAGAAGTCATCCCCTGACACACAAGCTTTCTCTAGTGGTAGAGAAATTGTCAGGGAGGCATACTTAAGAAAGGGAATTCCTAGAGACTCAGTGGACTTCATGGTGGACTCGATAACAGCATCAACTCTCAAGCAATATGAGGGATGCCTCAAAAAATGGGTTTTATTTGCCACAGAAAAAGGTTATAACATATTTGATCCTAGTAGTACAAATATCATTGAATTTTTAACGAAGAGATTCAATGAAAAAGCTAGCTACGGAACCTTGAATTCGTCCAGATCGGCAATTTCACTGATAGCAAAACACGATATATCCAAGGACGCCCTTATATCCAGATTTTTCAAAGGTATTTTCAAACGGCGACCTACCACGCCTAAATATTCCACCACATGGAATACAGAGCAGGTTTTGGAATATATAGAGAAACTAGATTTGATAAATAATCAAAAATTAAAAGTTGTATCGGAAATCGCAGCGACGCTCCTAATACTCGTGACGGCTCATAGACTCCAAACTATTGCCTTGATTAACATAGATAATTTAAACGAGACTTCGTCGGGACTTCAAATAAAAATCCCTGATTTGATAAAAACGTCAAAACCAGGAAAAAACCAACCAGTTCTCATGGTTCCTTTCTTCGAAAAGCGACCAAAGCTTTTCGTAGCTTCTATAATCCTACATTACCTCAAACTTACAGAAACATTCAGAGGAGAAAACAAAAATTTGTTTTTATCTACAGTGAAACCTCATAAGCCAGTTAGTCCTCAAACGATCGGGCACTGGATCAAATCCTTATTGAGCAAAGCAGGTGTAGATACTCAAAAGTTTAGCGCATATAGCGCCAAGCATGCTGCCGTCTCAACGGCCTACCGGAAGGGAATAGATATTGATACAATAAGAAGAACCGCAGGTTGGACGAAAAATTCAGAAACATTTACACGTTTCTACAACAGGCCTATTTTGGAATCAAATAACAAGTTTGCTATGGCGATACTGACTAAGAATAATTGAGCAGGTTTTTGTTAAAAAATTTTCTATGCCTAATAAAATACATTAGTATTTATAAATAATTGCATTTCTAAATAATTGCATTTATAAATAATTGTCAGTTTTTTCAGAAATAAACATACAATTAAAGCTCTATCACAGACGCTAAAAATCTACAAGTAATCAATCATCGAGAACGAGACGCGTAGTATAATTGACCGATCAAGCGGGCGAAGTTCGATCGAAATTATACGAAGCGTCTCGTTCGAAGATGATCACTTCCCACCCCAAAAAAAAAAAAAAAAAAAAAAAAAAAAAAAAAAAAAAAAAGACCCTCTGCCCGTAATCATCTTCATAAAAACTGTGATATCGCTATACAAAAAGGTAATTAAATACTCTAAAATATATGACGACCGATAGAGGCGCGCGCGAGCTCCTAGCCCGACGCGCGGGAAAAGTTTTGAATTTAAATCTAAACGTTGTGAAGTTTAAGCATACTTAACAGTACTACAAGTAATCAATCATCTTCGAACGAGACGCTTCGTATAATTTCGATCGAACTTCGCCCGCCTTCGTTTGGGCTCGTTTGATCGGTCAATTAAATACATCTATAATACATATTCTGTACCAGTTTAATATGTATAGATATTTAAATAGCCCAAAAAAATAAACAAATGTATATTGAATATTATTTTTCTAAATTCCGTACAAGTATTGAAAAGAGATCCCGGACTGACGTAACGTAATTACAGACCTTGACCAATAAATAAAATTAAACATCAGACACAGTCAGTATTTGGATGGGTGACCACCTAGCAGTACTGTGTACTGTTGTTGTATAAAATAAAAATAATCCCTTTTGGTTAAAAAAAAAAAAAAAAGTATTGAAAAGTATCCACACAACAAAGTATTGTGTTATACCCAGAGACCTAGATCTACCGTACAGATTTAATTCCACCATACTACAGGAAAACTTAGTGAATAAGTCGTCTGAGATATAGAATTTTTCTATCATTGCAGTTACAACTAAAGAATCACTTATCATTTTCCAATAAAATTAAAAACAATAAAGATATCTGATGACGAGTTAAGCCTAAAATAGCTTTCAATATCGAGTAATTGTTTGTTAGATCTCTTTTAAAAATAATTTATATTTAATTATAAATAAATAAACTCCACGCAAGCTGTGGGCATGCTTTTCAAAAAATCTTTGAATATAAATTGCTAGGTTGTATTTTCTATGGATGGAACCAAAGGAGGTTCTCTTTGGGTGGAGCTACACCATATACAATGCATATATACCAGCGGACTGACAGGAGTGTATATAAAAAGCGATAAACGTATGCAAAACGAACGCTTCGAATGTGTATATCTTGTTCTTTTTAGATATTAATAAATAAAATACCAAAAATAATTTTTTAATGATTAAGGGATCAATTTGAGAGTATATTTTTAATTAAACAAATTAAGAACAAACAATTGTTTAAAACCTCCAAACAATCAAGAGCAAACGACGAAAAATAAAAAATTTTTGGCGGGCTAAATTCCGTGACTCAGTGTTATGGGTCTATGCATAAGCCTAAGATAATATATAAGAAGGTATTCCAATCCTGCAATGCATCATGGGAAATGTGTCTAAAGTATTTTCATGCTAACTCTCGGAATAATAACAAATATTGTTTAATAATTAATTACTGTCTAAAAGAATTATTCTCACCTTTCAATAATAACAATAAATGATAATAATTATTTTAAAACCCTCAATTAATTGTTTTTCTTTGTTTCCTCAATTTCTCCGGTTAAACCGGTTTTCCCTAAGCGCAGTTTATCAGTTACCTCTGAAATATATATTATAATTATGTTTTATAATCTTGTTGTCTTCAGCTCTAGGAATATATGCGTACGTCAACAAAAAATGTCCTTAAATAATTAAATTTTACAATACTAGTCCTTGAAATGATTTTTGTACTATCTATCACATATCCTATTGTAATTTTAAATTTGTTGATTTGATAAATATTTTAAGCAATAAACTTTGTTTAAAAAAATTTGTTTTAATATATTAAAATGACTGTGTACCTTAAAATTATTTATAAGTTAGAATCCTAAGTCTAATTTAATAACTACTTATATTATCATTTTTATTAATTAATAAGTAATTAAACTATTAAAAAAAAACAAAAAAATTCATGTGTTGATTCGAACGAAATTCGCGGATTCGAACCCAGTCTTCTTCTTTGGAAAGCAAGCAAAAATAATATGCGCTGCTAATCATCTTAGTATGTATAGATCAGAGGTAACTGATAAACTGCGCTTAGGGAAAACCGGTTTAACCGGAGAAATTGAGGAAACAAAGAAAAACAATTAATTGAGGGTTTTAAAATAATTATTATCATTTATTGTTATTATTGAAAGGTGAGAATAATTTTTTTAGACAGTAATTAATTATTAAACAATATTTGTTATTATTCCGAGAGTTAGTATGAAAATACTTAGTGTGCACTTGACACACGCGTGGTGGCGCGACCGCTTGACACATTTCTCATGATGCATTGCAGGATTGGAATACCTTCTTATATATTATCTTACGTAAGCCTATGTAGTACACAACACATAATGATCACTTAGTGACATCTAGGAATCTTATAATAAAGCAACCAGGTAAATATTTTTTCAATAATCAGTTGTCAAAATACAAAATAAATGATCAATAGAATATGAAGAATAATTAAATTAAAATTGATTTGGTTTGATTAAAGGTGAAAAAATGTCGAATGGAGTCGATGATATTATTTCTGGGAATATCAAAGCATTGCAGAACTTCATATCTACGGTAATGATTTTGTTAGTTTTACCATTAATTGTGAATGTTTTTTTTTTTTTCAAATCGGTTTTTATTTTTCTAGAATAGTCAAACGTTTATCTTTACGAGCTTAAACCAAGATGATGGGCGTAAAAAGCTCTGGAGTTATCTATTTAATAACTTAAAAAACAATACCAACGTTTCCTTGACTTTAACAGCAATTCGAATTTTGAGGTAAATTTTGTTTTACAGATATGAGTTAATGGGACCTCAAATTAATGTATAATCAAAGTAGTAATTGGCTAAGTAAAATAAACTTCTTGAAATATCAAACCATTGTCTCGTACCTTATCCTTCAAATAATTTTTTCACATCAATTAACACTAATCAAATTTATACTTTTTAGCCGAGATAAAACTGAAATAAATACAGTAATCAATGAAGATGGATTTATGCAATTATTAGGTCGTGCAAATTTACATTCAAAAGATCCCGATGTCTGTAATCCAGATAATTTTGAAACTATTTTGGAAAGTTTGAAATGTCTATGTAATGTTGTATTCAATTCAACAACAGCACAGGAATTATGTTCAAAAAATTATATTGTTGATTGTATAATAAAACGACTTAAGATCAGTAATGAACAAAAAAATATTCCATATGAAATTAAATATTTTGATATGAAGCTATTATTCTTAATAACTGCCTTAAATACAAATACTAGATCATATTTACGAACCGAATTAAATGGCTTGAAATATTTAACAGATGGTATTGAGGAAATTTTAAAGGAGTGCAAACAGAATAATAGTTTAACTGAAGATGGTGAACATCAATTGACGGTATTTCTTAAATATTTAAAATAATCTTTCAAACTGATCTTCTTAAGGCCAATAAATTCATTCGCAGTTTTTAAGAGAAAATAAAAAAATTTTCTTCTAATTTCATCTTTAGCAATGATTTCAATTATATCAAAACGGTTAAATTTTCTGAAAACAAAATTTAAAAAAAGTTTAGAATGTCGGTATTAAACACTCATTTATATGAATTGCAAACTGAGGTAATCGAAAAATCATTAACAGAATTTAATCAGCATGAAAAACATATTGTAGGACATAAAAACGTTCGTACAAAGAGGAAAGAAGAGAACTTATCTTAAATATTTAGAATAAGTTCTAATATACAGAAAAAAATTGCTTTTTGTTAAACTTCAGAAAGAAGAAAATGTCGTTTCAAGCTATTAAATTATTGAAGATTGATTAAAACCATTTCCAATTTTCAGGAATTGCAATCGTAATTTTAAACTAATTGTTTTAATTGTTATTTCATTTATATCTTAATATGATCGTGAAATTTTCAAAATATCGTCGTAATAATATTATATTTACACAAGATTTGTTTATTATATTTAACGGATGTCAATTCAATTATATTATTTCAGGATAATTTGGTTGCTTATCTCTGTGAAATTTTAAAAATATTATTTAATATTACAATAAAAAATTCTGATATATTAACTGAAGGGGATGAAGATATTCAATATAAAAGTTTAGTAAAACTTTTACGTGAATTACTATTAATGTCGGCTACAACATCTGGTAAACAGCACGAATTACAAAGTCATATAATAAATTTATTAACATGTATACCACAATCAACATATATTGAACTATGTCCAAAATTAGACTCTCAAAATAATATTCCTAAAAATATGATATATCAGGATTGTAATATGGAAGCAGTTTACGAGTTATTAAAATATTTGAAAATGAAATTAGAATTACAACCGGTGAGTATTATTCATCTTTTATTCAATTATGTTTAGGGTGTAAAATCAAACATGCTAGTAAATATCAATATACTTTTAAAAATAAAATTTCATATTCAGTGTATATCATAGTCGTCAACAAAAAGAAACGACAATATGGACAACATAGCAATTTCACTTAAGCAATGTGGCAATGTTGCTAGAAAAACGTAATCTAATATATCTGCTGCGACGCGTTACTGCTCTGCTTTACCAAATACTATGTATAAAATTGTTATTATTAAATGCTATTAGGAATTTTTAATTGTTTTTTGAAGTGAAACATTTTATGGGTGGTTGTATGTGTATGAATATGTATATAATTAGTCCATGCATTTTTTTAATGTGGTTTTTTGGAATAACTTTTAAACGGCTCTATCGATAAACTCCAAAAGCTCCTAACCTTAATAAACCAAGTCGATCGCCCCCAAATCGGTTGATTCGTTCGAGAAATATCGTAAACGAAAAATTTCATAAAAAAAAGGGTTTTTTTCTTACATAACTTCAACATTTCTTTTCGGACCGTTTTTGATGAAAGAAAATAATTATTAAAACTAAAATCACGTCGATCGCCGCAAAGAACGTGAAAATCGGTTGAATATTTGGGAACAAGTCTTCTTTTAACATCAAAGCTCAAAAACATTGTAATATGTTAAATTTTAAGTGTTTAGGTATGGAATTAGCGGGAATTTGCAGGAATGTCTAGGATCAACCGTTTTCCAAAATTTTTTTTAGTAAACAAGTAATACGAAAACCAAACTAATAATTAAAAAACAAAAACAAAACTAATAAATAATTAAAGTATGTGCAGTATTTAATATGTACCTGCATATGATTAGTTGAATTTTTCTTCCTTGTTTAAATTTTCCCAGAGAAGTGTTTCAATTAAAAATAATATAACTTAAAATGCTCTGTGAATATACTAAGTTAAAGATAAACGTTGGAACCATTTTCGAGGAAAACTTAAAAAACCTGAAAATCACTGAGATAAAATGAGTCACCCGGTAGTCCGATTTTTATCAAAAGCTCCTTGATACCACTTGAGGTAATATGAAGACACAAAGACACTATACCAAGTTTGGTAAATTTAGGATAAAGCGTTCGATACGATGTCGCTGCCACACACACCCTGGCACAGACCAATTTACCTTGTAAAAGAAAGGAAAAATTCCCTTTTATTTATTGTAAAAGAAAGTAAAAATCAATAATTGTATGTATCTTTGTTCGAGTGTTCTTTATGCGCTGCCAAACTGTTCACCCAATAAGAATAACCGCGTGGCCCTGCATTTTAAAAATATAACTTCTAAACAGTGGGAGGTATAGAAAAACTGCAAATACAAGAAAATTTTTAATACAAACCATTTATGTTGTAGACATTTTTTCGTATAATAGTTTAAATACAATTAGAGTATAAACATTCTAATCAAATCATTTTGCATTTGGCTGATTTTTAAATAATATAAAGATGGTATAAATTGAAGAAATTTTATGATATGTTTGATCTATTTTATATATAATATATAGGTAGCTAAATACACCAGAAAATATTAATGGTTTTGGGATATAGTTATAGAAATTCTTTTGAATTTTGTTAATCACGGTATTCAAATTATTTTACTTGCGAGCGATGCGATTATTTGAATCGAAGATCTTCCATTTCTTTCTTGATAGCAAGGCAAGCAATGAGGTCGATGAATAAGACACGGTTGTGAGCCCCAACCAATGCCAAAAGTCTTTTTTGAAATATTGGCAGTCTTCCTGGAAACAAAACTCGCTAAATGGTACCCCAATATATAATTTTATATCATAATATAGTGCTTATCCAATTTTGTACAAATTTACTTAATTCATAACAGATTTACTGTGAATTTAAGTAAGAAAATTATTTTAGAATGCAATTGGGCAACAAGAAACACTCTCGCCAATTTTATCAACATTAACACGAAGTGTTCGATCAGTACGTTATATAAGAAAATATATTCGATTACAAATTTTACCACCATTAAAAGAAGTTCACAAACGCCCTGAACAAGGAAATACTTTACGTAATTATTTATGTCGTTTACTGACTACTCCATGTTCACATGTACGAGATTTAACAGCCGATTTTATTTTTGTTCTTTGCAAAGAAAATGGTAAGTTTATTTTAATCCTATTTTAAATTTTTTTAAAACAATGTGAGTTGGCATCGTCATAGACGCCGTTTTGTAGAATAACGACAATTGTATAATGTTGTAAGACATAAGTACTGGAGATTTATCCCACAGGGTATTAAATATTAGGAAGTGTTCTATTCAAATGCAGTCATTTATGATTAAGGTGTTATTTATTTACTTCATAGAACAATTAAACACGATATGATTTCAATCTACTTATAAACACCGTTAAACTAAACCGTTGTAAAATGAATATTGCAACTATTTAATTTATATACTAGATTGAAACGAATTTGCAGATTTCTTGTTAAAAATTTTTTTAATTAAATTTTTTTAAAACTGCTTTTTAAAATAATTTGTAAAAAATTATTTAGAATATATTGAGTTGTGGCGTCTAACGTAGAAATAGGAAACAATTTTTCGACGTTTTATTTATCTAAAGAATTAATCTTCATTTAGAAGTATCACACTTTTTAGATGTGGAATTATTCATTTGATCAATAGTATTAACTTAATAAATAATGTAGTTACATACCAATAGATATTCTAGAAAATCCAAAAAAAAATAAGTCTGGTTGTAAAGAACTTTCTTACAATTATTTTTTATCACAATTTCAAGATGATTCTAAAAACTAGCATTCAGGAAAAATTTTTAAAAACGAAAAATGCTTCTTTTAACAGTTATCTTTAAACTATAATTTTTTTTGCTACCCGGCAAAACTTCCACGCTTCCAGCATATTTTCGAATAGCAATAAATATGATTTACTTAAAATAATTTTTTTAAGTGGCACGAATGATTAAATATACTGGATACGGAAATGCGGCTGGGCTATTTGCCACAAGAGGTTTAATGGACGGTCGAAATACTGGAACTGAATTTAGCTCAGAAAGTGAGGATAGTGATACAGAAATTTACAAAGAATATCGCCATGGTATAAACCCAGTAATTGGATGCTACGAAAAAGCCCATGCAGATCCAACTGCTCACATGACTGAAGAACAGGTATATTTTTAAGATCATTCTGAAGGTTTTACGGTCACTAATGTCATATTCATTAATAAATCAACTTAGTACGGTGATGTTTACAATGCATAACCTAGTGAATTATTCAGAATATCCAGGGTTTTACAATCTTATGTAGATCGAAATAGAGTCTAATTTTCTACGACAATTATAGACAATTTAAAATAGGTTTTAGAAAAGAACAATCACGTTTAAGTATTTTTATTGTTTAATATGTTAGTTTGGCACCTAAATATGATAAAATCAAAAAGTGTCTCCCTTTTAAGGGGTGCGTTTATTTAAAGGGGTGGGGCTATAGTGCTTTCCATCCAGTTATTTCAAAATATCTGGTAAGCAGCTCAAAATTTCTGATTTTTACAAATTCACTTATTGTAAAAAAAATTAAATTTTCTATAGGAATACGTTTTTTAAACATTAATTTTTCATTTTTTGTACATAAATATTCCAAAAACAAAGTTAAAAGTTGTAGAAAATTACTTTTTCTATTTTTTTTTTTTTTTTTTTCAAAAATTAATTCATAACTATTTTTGGAGGCATTCTAACTAAATACAAATTATGAAGAAAAAAATAAATTGATTCAAGGAAAAAATGGATTACATTAAAATCATCGTATGGTCAACGGTTACTGAAATATTGTCATTCAAAATTGGCCATTTTTCTATTATTTTTTTTTTGTCTTTTAGTTTCTAGAAAAACAAGTGAAGATAACAATTAACAGTATGTTCATAGTTAGATACTCAAAATTGATTTACTATCATTGTGTAATGTGTGAAATATTTTTAATCATTAGAATTCATAAAATACTCTAATTATGCAATCTATACAGATATAAATGCATATTTAATTATTCACATGAGTTATAAGTATATATGTATTTTGCTTTGTTAGCGCTGAAATCGTGGCGAATATAAATACTTTTCGAATATGCTTCAAACAATAGTTTGTTTAAAAAAAAATCTTTTTTTGTTTTTAGAATTTTTCTTCTATCTTTTATGGTTTAACGGTTGTGTTTGGGATCCATTGGACAGAATGGATCGATTTTGTTCACGAACTTAAATTCAATATTTAATTTAGAATACGCCGCGAAAATTTCTGTTCGCAATAGAGATCTCTAAATGGATAGATGCCAATTGAAATGACCAGCCATCTACACTGCTCTATTACGAAAGATATCATGTGGATGTCTAAAAGATTGATGTAGTAGTTGTTGTTGTAGAAAATTTGGCATCAAGTGCTCTATATTTTGTAAAGAATGTAGAATTTGAGATAGAGAAAATACTAAGATACCGGAAATATCCGATTATGATATCAGTAAAGATATAGATAATGAAGTTGATGTTGCATTTGAAAGAATGAATATTCAAGAATCAACATGTTAATGTATGCAATGTACCAAAAATAATATATTTTTGTCTGTAAATTAATTTTAAATATGTATGTATAGAGTATATTTTTTATACCTCTACAAATTCAAATAGAATTTTTGTAAATGACATTAAAATAGTTTATTTTATAATCTGCATATATAATATAGATATATATAAGCCAGAAAATGTTGAAGGTTTTTGACAAAATTTTGGCATTGGTGTTCATAGAATCATTTAGTTAGTCTATTTATGTCTACCCGTCCGTCTGCCATCAAGATAAAGAGTGTTGATTCGCCACAATTTCTGCTCCAACTAATAAAAATACATGTTAATAATTATATAATATATGTATTTATATCCTTATAGATTACATATTTAAAGTATTGAATGAATACTATTGATTAAAAATATTTCACACATCACATATTAATACTAAATTAATGTCGAGAATTTAACAATTAATACTGTTAGTTGTTATCTTAACCTGTTTTTCTGAACTTTAGAAAAAAAATAAAAATACTTAAAAAATAATTAACTTTGAATGACAATATTTTTTCCTTCACCATTTGTATGTAGCTAGAACGCCTCTAAACGAAGTTATGAATGAATTATTAAAAAAGAAATAGAAAACGTAATTTTTAAAAATTTTTAACTTTGTGGAATATTTTGAGTAAAA
Organism: Chrysopa pallens; assembly: GCA_020423425.1. Lineage (NCBI taxonomy): Eukaryota > Metazoa > Arthropoda > Insecta > Neuroptera > Chrysopidae > Chrysopa > Chrysopa pallens. Next base: position 65,742,383 of record CM035592.1, read on the forward strand.
AAAAAATGAAAAATTAGTTTTTATTAAAGTATTCCTATAGATAATTTAATTTTCTACAAAAGAGTGTGATTGTAAAAATCTCAAATTTTGAGCTGCTTTCCAGTTATTTTGAAATAACTGAATGGGGAGCAGTATAACCTCTCCCTGAAAAAGTGAAATCTTTGTGCTTTTACCATATTTAAGTAAAATATGGTAAAATAAATAATAAAATCACCATTTGTATGTAGCTAGAACGCCTCTAAAGGAAGTTATGAATGAATTATTAAAAAAGAAATAGAAAACGTAATTTTTAAAAATTTTTAACTTTGTGGAATATTTTGAGTAAAAAAAAATGAAAAATTAATTTTTATAAAACGTATTCCTATAGATAATTTAATTTTCTACAAAAGAGTGTGATTGTAAAAATCTCAAATTTTGAGCTGCTTTCCAGTTATTTTGAAATAACTGAATGGGGAGCATTATAGCCCCTCCCTGAAAAAGTGAAATCTTTGTGATTTTACCATATTTAAGTAAAATATGGTAAAATAAATAATAAAATCACCTAATATTTTATTGTTTAAACAAACATATTAAACAGTAAAAATGCTTAAACGTATTTGTTCCTTTGTACCGTTTAATTTTCGACATTTTAAATATAGTCTATTAATAAACTTTTATGTGTTATACATGAAACCTATTAGTTAAATGCTGAATATTTTTTGTTTAAATACAAATTTTATTTACATATCCAATTGTCAATAATTGCACAAAAGTAGTATCAACTTTTGTTAACATTATGAATCATCTAAATTTCAACTTGAACAATTTTTTAGTAATATTTTAAATTTTCTATTTATTTCAAATAGAAAGAGTATGAAGCTCTTCAATTAGTCAATCTTATGGATAAACTAACTCGATCAGGAGCAATTCAACCATGTCGAATTGAAGATGGACGCCCAGTGCCCGTTGAGCATGTTCTACAATTACAAGAGGAGGGAGGATTACAAACACATCAAATAAATAACAATGAAGATGATATTGATGATTAAAAATAATATTCTTAGTTTACGACTTTTGTGTGTGTTTTAACTATAGTTTCATAAGATTTATCATGTTATAAACCGATAAAAAATAATGTTAAATTAAGAAATTTGTTCATTTTTATTTAAGTAATTGGAAAAATTGAACATTATTTAATAACTTTTCCTATTTTTTCATTCGGAGGAAGTTTATGGTATCAACTAAAACTCTAATCATAGACGTATGTAATGAAGGAATACGGTAATTTCACGATACAAAAAATACAGAAATCAGTTGCATATACCTTTTTTTCTATTGGGTGTTGCATCTAAATCTGAAGTTATCCAACAACATTTTCTACAGAGTTTAAATGATAACATGCTGAAAGCTCATAGCTAAATTTGAAACAGATAATTGAGAACTCCTACGTCTACAAGTCATGACTGGGTTTTGTTTTTATTACATGATTTTGATTAATTAAACCTTTAATCTATTATGTATGCTTTCAACGTACTATTACTAAATTTGAATCCATTTGTAGTTACAATTTAGATTCTTTTACGTTACAACTAAAATTATTTTTTTTTTTATAAATATTATTCTACATGTAATTAAAGTGTATTATAAATAATCATTATAACGAATTCCCTGCTTAGAAATAATAGATATCTACATTGTAGTCGTTGATGATCTTTGTAATTTTGTAGTTCTAAAATGAAATAAACGGCAAGAAAAAAAAAAAAAAAAAAATATATATATATATATATATATATATATATTTATATATATATATATATATATATATTTTAAAATTCAATGACTTTATAAACCGCGCTTTATCGCAATTGGAAAATCGGAAACAATAATTTTTGTCGATTTTTTCATTGTAAAATAATTCTTAATGAAGAATTAATTTTTAAAAATGAGACAAAATTTTGATTTCTACAATTCGATAAAACTTTGTTAACAAGGCAATCATGGCTCAAAAATAATATCCATTTAAGGATGGAATGCATAGTCTTTGAAATATTGCTTAAAAATTTACTCCGAGACCGATACCTCAAAATGATGTCAATCGCTATCTAGAAAAATACCTTTCAAATCGTTAAACATATGTGGTATTTTTGGTTTTCTCTGGCGTTGATTATCTTAGAAAACTCAAGAATATCAAACATACATTTTTTATTTTTTTATGATTTTTATCTACAGAACACAAAAAAACTCGAAAAAAGATATTATTAATTCATATAATCTGCTCAAAATGCATTAAATCTTATTAATTTGATGAATAAGTAAAATTTATTATATTGAAAAGTAAATTTTCTACCCTTCGGGATACGCAGAATTTTTAGGAGATACTCCTCTTGGCTATAAAATATATCCTCCAAGGCACAAAATTATTAAAAAATAAAATTTCAGCAAAATTAATGTAATTAGGGGATACAATTTATGATCATTTCTATTATAATTAGGGGTACGCTTACACAAAAGTCTACATATATATCATTGAATTATAAACAATAAATTGATCCATATTAATTACTTGGCTTCTATTTTCGATTTCCTACTTTTCAACTTAAACATGATCATGTGATACAACATAGTTTCATTGTTCTCCTCCATAATTTCAATCATGAAAGTTCTAGGTTTCATAGTTTTAATCAAAATTGTTGTCTCTTGTTTATAACATAGACACAGAACACCAGATTACTCCAGTAAACATTGACATAAAATAATGAATGGCTATGCTAGTAATCAATGAAAGTATAATGTGTCCTAATAAAAAAGACAATAGAATAGAAAATTTAATAGGCTAAAACCTATTCAATAGAAAATTAAATTTTTTATTCAATCCTATTCATTTCGATAGAATTATAGAACGAGAAATATTAATCTATTTAAAATAGGTTTGAGAAAACAATTGTGTTCAAGCATGTTAGTTTTTAGAAAAATCATAAAATATCCTCTTTTTTAAGGGGTGGCCTATATAACCCCCCTTTCATTTATTTCGGAATCAAACCGAAATTTAATGTTTTCATAAAAATTCTTTCTGTAGAAAATTAAATTTTCTATAGGAATACATGTTACCTTATTAGTACTCGGAACAATCAAAAAATAAAACAAGTACAAATCTTAACAGGTACAAATGGTTAGTAAAAATAAAGGTGTTAAATAAACTAATTCAAATCTCCGTACGACCAACTAAGCTATTTTTCTTTAAAATTTCAGAAAATAGATAAAAAAATTTCAAAATACTTATTTTCCTTACGAATGAAACTAGCACTTAGGCTGAAGGTCGAATCAAAGCCAAAGGTGGACACACTGGAGGCCAAAGATTCCTTCTCCCAAATTTGTATGCTATATAAGCATTCAAAGAAAAAGCACAAAAGCGAAATTGAATATTAGTATTAATAAATCTGATGCATCTGTACTTTTACGGTGCGAAGCTACGAGTACCAGCTAGTATAGAATATACCGCTGTATTAGTCTAACAAAATTTATATAGGTATAGTTGTAAACTATTCCCGTTTGTCCGCCCGTCTGTTATCAAGAAAATTCAAAAACGAAAAAAGAGTTTGACTGTACTTATTAAGATTCTTTTAAATTTTTGTAATCTCGATGTTCAAACTCAAATACAATTAGTTGCGAGGTTTTACGCTAACGACTAAAATCACACCTCTTGTAAGAATTGAGGACAAAACTAGGCCAAAGGCCATAAAATAAAGCCAGACGTATATCTTACCTTATAAAAGAAGCTAGATTTTAGGCCTTCCTTACTTACCATACGAGCGAAGCGACCACATAGACCGAAGACATCTTGATACAAACTCAAAAATTTTTCTTATCTCTTGCAAGTTCTGAAGCCGGAATCCATGTTAATTGTGCGGAAACAACGCGCCAGTTCCAACTAGCGATACTTAAAAATTTTTACAGCGCAATGATTTTCTCTCTTAGCTCTGTAGCCACATAGATATAATTACTTTTTACATACACGAATGTATGTCCCTAAAAACAAATGCTCCCTGCCTTAATACTGCAGCCGCACTTACACCATGTAAAAACTTTAAAGGGGTTATAGTTAGATAGAACAAAATAACTTTTATTTCAAATTAGTCTATTTTTATTACATTTTGTCTTTTATAATTTTCAACACAATTGTTGTAAATTGTACATACATTATAATTTATAAGAGCAATATTTTGAAATTACAATCTTTTCATAATATTCATTGAAATGACATCGAAAATATTATCAAATAAATACATAAAATGTTTCACAAATAACAAAAACGTAATTTTAAGCTATTCGAAAAATACTTACCCATTTAAAAAATTCAAGTTTAAATTATGTAACCATTTAATCATGAGAACAATGCCATAATTCAAGTGATACCGCCAGTGTTCACGCGCTATGTACAATTCTAGCAAGTTAGCTTTTCAGTATAAATGAGTTCACGCATCATAATATATTTTCATCAAAGTTTATTGTAATGTTAAATTGTTGATGATGTCAAATCTTAATACTCAAAAGTGCTGGTATTTATATTTTGCTGGTAATAACACCCTAAATGAACTTAATATTAAAATTATTATAAGCTGAGATGAAGTGAAAATTCATTAACGTAAGTTTTTGAAGTCCAATGCATTGTATATTCAACAATATTAAAAAGGGAGTTTTAAAAAAATCCATGTAATAATTACAACGAAAACAGATTGGTTTATTTTTTACATTCAATTTCTCCTAAATCTATTTGAAAATTGATAAAATTTTAAAAACAAAAAATTTGTAGTGTTTGAATTAAAATGATTTACTTACTTTGTAAAACATTTTGAACAAAAAAAAAATGTTGCATTCATTTATTTAATTTTTTTTCTTTAATATAGAACTTTCTAAATTAGAATGATCATTCGTCTCTTACTCTCAACTTTTTATTCTGAAAGCCAAACTTAAAATCGAGGTATTTTTCTAAAATACGATTAAAATATCACAAAAATTAAAATTAATGGTGGATTTGTAAAACTGAAGTATTTCAGTTACATACTTATTCTTTGCTTCATTATTTAATTTAATCTTCAAAAAAATGTTTATAATTGATTTTAATCATCGAACAAGCATACTTACAAAAATAGTTTCGAACATTTATACATTTTCATAATTTCTTAGTTAAATTCTTATATCAAAATAAGAGCCAAATAAGCAATGTGACTAAGATTATTTTACAATTAAAATCGTATATCGTGTTATCGGATAATTTATTGTGATTAAGACCGACATACATCACACGATAACACCTCATTCAAGTTCAATTATATGATTAAATTTTAATAATTTGACTGTGCATACATTTATAATCTGATCTATACGATAGATAAAACCTAGATTTGAATTCACACATATACACACAACCTTAGTTAATAACTACTTACATTTTTAGTTAGTATATGACTGAAGATACCCCCTTAATATATGAATAAGTCTAATGAATGGATAATGTCGAAGTAGCACACGTCTGGGTTTGAAAACTGATTGGCTCTTTAAATGTATAATTTTGACCTATCTGTCGTGCAAATCAGAATATGAATATGTATCTTAAGAGAATATTCAAGTATTATGTACGGTTATTTGAAAATTTTTAGACCTTTCAACTCCTATAATTTGAAGATTAATTAATCCAACGTATCAACCCCTCACTCACCCATCGTCTAACACACATACTAATTTCAGTCCCTTCGTGGATATAAATGTTACGCACTTGAACTTTACCTTTTTATGACAAATAATTGTAAATATGAAATTTATTAAAAAATTTTACCGAGCACAAATAAAAATAAACGAATCAAATCAATGAGCATAACTAGAAATTATAATTAGGAGGAACCTATCCGTTTATTTACAAAAGAATGGAATATAAACCATTATAAAGCAAGATTATATTCGTTTACTGATTAATAACTCCTCTTCTTGAGAGCAAGGCATAGCATATATAGCACAAACAGTATTATATGTTGTCGCTACTAATAACAAAAGCTTGGTAACCTTAATTCTCAGCTAAATAGATCTTAAATACACAGAACAATTGCCTTATTTACCTTCCCCCTGGCTTATATAAAGTTACGCCTACATTAAATTATAAAATATACTTAATTTTTATGTTTTTCAATCATTTCTAATAATTTATCTGCTTCCTCAGAATTTTTTACTTTAATTAACATTGTTTGTAATGGATTTTGATCAGCTTTACATTTCGCAGCTTCTTCAGGTGTTGGCACACAAATAATCATAACATGATTTTTACCCTTACGTGATGTTGGAATTGTTTTTGTTAATACAATATTCATCAATAAATTACCTAAATTCGTATCGGCTCTAATAATAAGCTGCGTTTTTTCTGAACCTTCAATCTGTTTCAAATATAACTGTCCGACACCACGTTCAACAAATTCATTATCTTTTTTTACAAATAATTTACATTTTGTATTGTAAATACTACCCTCTTCAACCACAGGTGTAAATTCAACTTTTGGGGGTTCGTCCTCTTCATCTTCTTCTTTGTTCTCACTTGATGGAGGTGCTGATACATTTGCAAATGTAAAAGGTTTACCGGATCCAAATGAGAAACCTGTTGAATTTTGTGTTGAGTTAGTACCAAAAATAAATGCAGCTCCAAAAGGCGTTACGTAAGGATTTTTATTATTTGAATCAGAATTATTTTTTTCTTTATCGTTTTCCGAAGTTGATTTTGTGGCAGGTTGAAATGAAAATATAGATGACGACATTGATTTTTTTTCATCTTCTTTTTGTACACCAAAACTAAAACTTGGAGCAGATGGTTTTGTCTCTGGTACAGATGATTTTGGTTCAGCTGGAGATTGATTTTGTATACCAAATGAAAATGTTGGTTGAGTTGAAGATGATGTGGATGAAACCGTTGGATTTTTTATTTCACTTGTCTTTTGATTTGTTGAATTCTCAACTTTATTCTTTATATCTTCAGCAGATTTTTTGATATTTGGATTTAATTCTTCAATTTCCTTTAAATATTTTTCGTAATCTTTAAATATTGGCGTTAGTATACAAATTGGGTTAGAATCGACATGTGTTTTTATCCATTTCGAAACACTTTCATTTAATCCTTTCAACTTCGAATAATATTCTGAAGATTTCGCATTTTCTGTAGAATTTTTATTTGTATCATTTGTCGATGATTGAGTACAACTTGGAATTCCATTTTTATTATCTAAATAAATTTATAAAAGTTTGACAAAATAAACTTATAAGTAGCTTGAAGTAATTTATGAAAAGGAAATGGTGGTTTCATTCAGCACAACTTATTTGTTTAGATTAGCTACAAGTACCTAAATATAAACTCAACCAAAATTCATAGACTATTCAACTTTCAATTCAATTTAAAATGAGTTGAAGATGATGTCGATGAAACTGTTGCATTTACAAATATTCTTTTTAGATGAATAATCTAGATAAAACTTAGATAAACATGTAGAAATTTTTATTAGGCTTAATTATGTTTAGACAGAATCTAAGTCTTTATTGAAAATGAAAATTTTTTTGGACAACGTCCCATTTACGACAATATTCAAGTCGAAAAATTAAGATAAATAAGTAAAATTATAAGAATATTTATATTTAGTGAAAAAATACTGGAATTAAAAGGCTACGTTTGAAAATTTGTAAAGAAAAGGTCCTTAAATTTTAAGGAATTCGTGGCAAAACCTATTTTATTATTTTGGAAATGTACTGTAGATGCAATGGAAAAAGAACGATGACCACCATTAAAACTATTTATTCATGGTTGATTCTGAAATAAAAATTATCTTTTATTTCAATATTTAGTTAAATTATATCGAAATCACGGTTTTTAACAAACGAGGTGAAATCATGGTCAAAATTTGTGTGGTTTTACTAAAATGAATTTTTAAATTTATTTCTGAACACAGCAACAAAAAATGGGCTCCCCAAAGAATTCATTAGTAAAAAAAACATATTATAGATAACTTCGAATTCGGGAACGTTTATTGGGCACAAAGATATCGTACTTACCATTTTGTAAATCAGATTTCGTTTGTGTAAGAAAACTAAATGGAGACGATTTACTATTTGACGAATTAGAGGCGTTGCCAAAACTAGGTGCTTTAGCAAATCCAGTAAAACTACTAAAAACATTTGGTCCTCGATCTTCCTGTAAAAAAATTTAAGATGTGAAAAGAAAAGAATTTGAGGTTAGAATAATTCACAAAATTTTTTTTACCGAAGATTGACCGGCAGCTCTACGTTTAGCTGTTTTAATTACACGCTTTTGTAAAATCTCTTGTGAAGCTATCTTAAAAGTACCAGCTTCTTCAGCTTCATCCTCTTGATCCCAATTATCATGATTTAATTCCGATGTAGCAGATCTTTTTCCCGCCATCGTAAATATAATATTAAAATTAAATTTCTTATATGTTCTTAATAGTTATACTTTAATTTTCAGATAAAAGTTGTCTTTAATTATTTATATATGAAAATTCTTAAAATTTTATCATCCTATTATCCTCACAATTTTAAATCACATTAGTGTAACATTTTTACAGTCCATAGAGTTGGTCATATTGTTACACCTTTGGTTTCGTTATTCTTAATATAGTTCAGTGGCTCCGTAATCCGTAATTTCTTTATAATATTATTTTTATAAAATTAAAATTAATTAACCTTTATTATTTATTTAATAAGTTGAAATTAAATTAAATTTTTCCCAAATGTAAATATACGTTAATTGTAAATTTTACTATTTTAATCATTTGACCGCTACTTTTAAAAAAAAAAAAAAAAAAGAAAGGAGAAATGTTTCACAGTGCGTCTCTTTTCAAGAATACGAAACTCCAGTTTGTAAATAACTTGCGGGTTTCCTTACAATAACAGATTAAAATATTTTCTTAAAAAACGATTTTTAATTTAATGATTTAAAATTCAAATCGCATTAAAAATATCGTGTATATGTAGAAAAAAATAGTAAAATGATAAACAAAAATTTGTATATTAATAGCAAAAAGTGACAAACAAAAAACTAAGATGCAAAAAAATCGAAAATTACAAAATTGAGTTGACATAGTAATTAAAATATGAATAAATAAAAGTCATATTTAATTGAATTTCGCATTAATAATTGTCTTATTATTTGTGCAAAACGTTGAAAACAACGCATTTGCAGGATTTAATTTTTCGCTAAAACCATAATATATTCTATGACTAGAACGACAGTTGGGTTTATTAATCAAGGCCTGTTGCGCGCGTGCATTTTTTCTCGTACACTAATTTTTATAAAACACCTCTCTTGCTTCATTTAATTTAAACACAAGTGAATACCATATTAGAAATGGAAGTGCCAAGAGATATTCAGCTTGAGATTACGGTGAATCAAAATCAATTAAAAAATGCAATTAGAAATCATCAGGTAAAATTTCTTTTATATTATTTTGCAATATTTTGATTTTTAAAGTTAGATATAATAAAATATTTTTTGTAACAATAGCCGTCATTGTACGTCTTAAACTTTACAACACATGCTTGAATTGTTAAAACTTTTGCAGTATTAATTTTTTTGTAAAAATTTTTATTACAGAT